>JBBPBX010064585.1:0-20210 GCA_038048925.1 Garcialebias charrua | reverse complement strand
TTCTTCAGCGGATCGCTGGTCTGTGCCTGCAGCAGCTTTTTGATTTCAGGGACGCAGGGCCAGATGTTCTGCGCCTCGCTCCCCGATTTGGCGGCAAATCTTCCCGCCAGGCGTGAGGAGGACTGAGGCGTGGTGCCTTCAGGGACCTCCATGTTCCACGCGCTAGCCGCCCACCTGATCAGTCCGGGCAGAGCGCGGTTCAGAGACACGTGCTCGTCCTGCTCGTCTGTGTCGGGCTGCTCTTGTCCTGGGTCCCCAGGGGATGGCGCTCGGCTGCTGCCTGGTGTCTCGTCCTGAGGCTGGAGGGGCACTTGGGCTGGAGACGCCGGGCCCGGCGCGCAGCTCGTGGCGGCCGCTCCGGCGGGCATGACTGCTCCCACGGTGGAGGGTATGGCCGGCCCCGCACCTCCCACGGGAGATTGCGTGACGGGGAGGCTAGTTGACTCCGGTATGTGGAGAAAAAACGAAGTCGGGTCTGACCCTTCGGGAGAGTACAGGCCGGACTCGCTAGATACCCCCGAGGACCCGTAGTCAGCCAGCTGCTCGAAGCTGAGGCCGAATGAGTCCTCCATCGGTTGCAGACCTACTTCCGTCGGGGGGAAGAGGCTGAACCGGCGCTGCCTTTCCTCTATCGGCAGAAGCATGCAGGCTCGACAGGTTAGGTTCTGGACCATGGCCTGCCGAGCGTGGCCGGCTCCGAGACAGGACTCGCAGAACGGGTGTTTGTCACCCTTCTGGATGTACCCGCTAATACATCCTGTGCAGCGCTTGAATAGTGGTTGACTGGGATCCATAGTGGTCTTCTTAACTTGTTAGTAGTCTTCAGTTGGTGAAAAAATTTTGGGAGCAGTTCCTCGGTCGAGAGGGGTTCTTATGGACCGAGGGCGTGGGCCCACAGCAGGTGGGCGTGGACTAGAAGTTTTCAAATGTTGGTGCAAAGCACAGGGTAAACCCAAAAGGCGTGGCTTAAAGGGCTACGCCCACAGGAAATGGAACTGATAAACGCTCAGATCAAAAATTATCTGGACTCATTTAACATCTTACCTCTTCATCAATCTGGTTTCAGGAAAAAACACAGCACAACAACTGCTTCTCTGAAGGTTCTGAATGATGTTGTTGAAGCATTGGATGCTAAGGACTATTGTGCTGCACTTTTCTTAGACCTGTCTAAAGCTTTTGACACTGTGGATCATAACATCCTGTGTCATAAGCTCTCAGAAATCGGTTTCTCTGATCACACCATCGGTTGGTTTTCTAACTATCTTTCCAATCGGAGGCAATGTGTTCAACATAACGGTACTTCTTCCAGCTATTTAACAGTTAAAAATGGTGTACCACAAGGCTCAGTTTTAGGACCCACTCTCTTTACAATCTACATAGCTAATGTAGGTCACTGCATCCCTGATGCATCCTTACATTTCTATGCTGATGATACAGTTGTTTACTGCCGAGCTAAAACAGTTGCTAAGGCTTTCCTGTTACTGCAATCTGCTTTTGACATCATCCAGTCAGATTTGTTCCGTCTCAAACTTGTCCTAAATGCTGATAAAACAAAAGGGATGTTTTTTTCAAATAGGAAGGCGGTTCCAGCAGATCCTCCTCTGATTTTTTCTTCAAATGGTGTCCCTATTGAGTTTGTTGATTCCTATAAATATCTGGGTATCCTGATCGATTCACATCTCTCTTTTAAACTCCACGTGGAAAACCTAGTGAAGAAACTGAAAGTTAAACTGGGTTTCTTTTTCAGAAACAGATCATGTCTATCACTGAATGTTAGGAAACGCCTTGTGTCTGTGACTTTCCTTCCCTCCATTGATTACGGTGACATTCTCTACATGAATGCTCCTACAAGCACCCTGCGGATGTTGGATGTTGTCTATCATGGTGCACTAAGATTCATAACTGGTTGTGATTATCGTACCCACCACTGCACCCTGTATTCACTGGTTAACTGGACATCATTAACCTCACGCAGACTCTTCCACTGGTACATTTTCATCTTTAAATCACTTCTTGGTCTGCTGCCCTCATACATCTCCTCCTACATGTCTTTGCGTGAGTGCAGCTACAGCGTGCGCTCTCAGGACATGATTACCTGCAGTGTTCCGTCAGTGAGGACTGAACTTGGAAAAAGGGCCTTCTCCTACTCCGCTCCTGCTTCATGGAATATCTTACAAAAAGATCTGAAGCTCTCGACCTTGACTTCTCTAAATGGTTTTCAGAATCTGTTGGAATCCTGGCAAAAACCAATGCAGATTTGTTCCTGTCTTTGATTTTATACGTCTACCTTATAATGTTTTGCTAGTTTTTTGATACTTTGTTAAAAAAAAAAAAAAAAAAAAACTTTCTTTTGTTTTTTTCTCTCTTTTGTTTTCTATTGTTTATTGTTTGTTTGTTTATTGTTTATTGTTTAAGGAAATTCTACCACTGCTGTTCATTGTTCTTTAGTTTTAGCAGGTCGCTTTCGTAAATGAGCCCATGAGGTTCAAAAGATTTACCTGACTAAATAAAGGTTGAATGAAAAAAAAAAATCACTTTTCCTTAATAAATTAACGTAATTGTCAAATCAGCTGGATTTAAAAATTTGTTTAGCTATGTGCACCCGCACGGGTGGGTGGGAACGCATTTCTTTAAAATTTAGCAAGATAAACACCTAAAAATATATATATTTGTTTGCTGACATTATAGCAAAAGTGTTTCTGAGCTGAACTTTACCTTTAAAAATTAACGTAATGTTCAAATCAGCTTGATTTAAATAAGTTTTGCTTTGACGGCTCTTCCAAACGTAAAATAAATACTAAATAAATTATAAATAAATCTAATTTTAGCTCGAACATCTCTTAAAGCTAATCAGTTGTAAATGTCCATCCAGTGATTACTTTCTGTAAGTTTCATTAAAATCTGTTGTGTGGTTCATGAGCTATTTTGCTAACTGTGAAACACTGAGGTAACAGTAGTTCACACCTCCAGAGAGCAGGAGGCTGTGCTGCGACAGACTGAGTCCGAGCAGAGGAGGCTTCTGTCGGACACATGAACTGGGAACGGTCGGTGGACCCTAGCGGCCGAAAGTGGTACTGCTCCATTTTTTTCATCAGAATGAATGGAAACGGTCATATCTCAGCCAAACATTGGTCTAAAAATATGTGAAAAAAATCCATAAATATGTCGCTTCGCCGCTTAAGTCACAAGACATGCAAATTAGGACCAAAAAAACGCGACTTATAGGCCGGAAAATACGGTAGATAGATTGTAAACAGTAGCTGTGTTTACATGGGCAAAATTATGTGACCGGATTGAAATGTGTTCTGATTGCATAATTAGATAGCACCGTTTACATGGGCATAATCCGTTCATGACGAGTGTTTACATGCAGCAGGCTTTTATTCTGATCAGAAGTTCTGACATGCGCAGAGTGGTACACTCCACTTTAAAAAAAACACAGAAGAAGAAGTTACTTCCGTTAAAACCACAGAAGTTACTTCCGGGACGAAAGTAAACAGACGCGTCAAAAATGGACCCGCGCCAGACTGTAATGACAGCGATGGAGTTTTTAACAGCACTCCCTGATTGAACTACAGGCGAAGCAGCGCATGCTTTTAGTTTTTTTATTCACAGGATGAGAGCGCTGGCCGTCCTCTGTCCTCCAAGCTGTTGTGGACAACAACTGTTAGTAAGATAATAAAAACGCTGTGTGCTAATAAAGTTTTTTTCTTTCCTTTTCTACCTGTCTGTGCGTGCTAACTGTATTTGTTATTAATAATTACTATTCTTCCTCTGTTTTCCGGTTTCTGGAGCATCAGTTGCAAGATGCCAGGCAGATGCAGGCCAATGTCCTGTGCCACTCAGACCTCTATCAAAGGGCTCATCTGTTGCCAAAAGTAAGGCTAAAATTTACTATATTGTATTTAGTATTACAACTATTACAGCTAAGTATCTCAAAGTAGAGATGCTTAGCTGTAGTTTTATTTAAAAAAATGTTTATTTGAACCATGACTTTAAACAAATAGTTAAATGTTGCCAAAATGTAAGGCTAAAATTTACTGTATTGTATTTAGTATCTAAAATTTACTGTATTGTATTTAGTATCTAAGTACAGTACATGTATTTAGTTTTACAACTATTACAGCTAAGTAATCAGTAGACATACTTACCGGTAGCTGTAAAGTTTTATTTAAAATAAAATTTGTTTGAACCATTTTTTTTAAACAAATAGTTAAATGTTGCCAAAATGTAAGGCTAAAATTTACTATATTGTATTTAGTATTAAACTATTACAGCTAAGTAATCAATAGACATACTTAGCTGTAAATTTTTTATTTAAAATAAAATTTGTTTGAGCCATGCCTTTAAACAAATAAAAAGTTGAACACTAAATATTGGCATGTTCTTTTTTTGCAGTCTGTGAGGAACATTGAAGGACGTCAGTCTCTTCAATGTTGGTGACCCTGCATACCCGCTGTTGGACTGGCTCGTCAAAGGATACCCAAACTCTCCTCGTCTGACTCCTCAACAACTCATTTAATGTTTACCTTAGCTCAGTCAGGATGGAGGTAGAGATGACCGTCGGGTTGCTAAAGTCACAGTGGAGAGTTCTTCTAAAAAGATACTTGTCAAGTATTTGTGTTCACATGCAGTTAATATTTGTATAAATATATTATCACAATAAAAAACTGCAAATAATACTAGTGAACATCTGAGCTCTTTAATGGACCAAACATTTTAACAAATTCTTGTAAACAATTGATACTGCTTGTTTGAAACATGTTTCATTCTTAGTGCAATTTGAGGTATATCAGAAAAACATAAAAATTAAACATTCAAAACGTTTGTGCAAAACAGACCATGTGCACAGATCACCACATCTTGCAATGATCACAACAACAACAAAAAAAACATTATTTGGTCATTTAAAACTACAGTAGGCTACTACAGTTACTGTACTTCTTCAGTACCGGTAACTTCTTTATCAACTCATCACATACTTTCACAATTTCAATGTATGCATGTGATTTAGGACAACTAAAAATTGGTGAGAAAATAATTGAGTTTACTTCCAAAATGTATGTTTCTGTATCCTGATAGAGCAGCAAATGTGTTTTTATCCTGTGAGTCATGCAGAAACTCAGAGTCCTTATTAAACCATCTGACTGTATTAAGTTAGGACATGTACCTTAATTGTACCATAAACTATCAATCCTAATGTCTGTGTAAAAAATACATTTACAGATCTGTCAGGGGACAAAGAAACATGGTTGTGGAGAATTGAAACATTTTCAAATCAGTTTTGAGTTGTTCTAAAGCACATGTGTGAACTTCTTGGGATTCCTCAGTAGAAGACGTGGGACTCTTGCATCTTCTGCCACCTGCCACCATCACCTGCCACCATCACCTGCCACTGTCTGTTGTGTGCTGCTGCCAGTTGTCTCTTCAAAGCTGGACTCATCATCTGAAAAACAAACAAAATAAAGTCTAACTGGACCCCTGATATGTTGAAATTTGTTAGGTTAATGATGTGGTTAGTTGGAGTAGCGTTATAATCTACAATACAGTAGTACTGTACTGCCCTAAAGCTACTCTTATTTCTTATTATAATTACATTTTAACATATTTGTTGTTTCTAATTACTAATTAGCAACAGTAATTAGAGAGACAGGTAGGAAGGTACTTGGTGTGTCATCTGGACAGAGAATGGATGATAAGGAAACCTGGTGGTGGAATAGTGAAGTGCAGGATGCCATTCAAAGAAAGAGATTAGCCAAGAAGAAATATGACAGTGAGAGGACTGAAGAGAGGAGACAGGAATATAAGGAGATGGGACATAGAGCAAAGAGGGAAGTAGCTAAGGCAAAGCAGAGGGCGTACAATGAGTTGTATGGGAGACTGGACACTAAAGAGGGCAAGAAGGACTTGTACCGATTGGCAAGACAGAGGGATCAGGCTGGAAAGGATGTGCAGCAGGTTAGGCTTATACATAGTTCCCATGTGACGTCACATAATGGGCATTTCCGGGTTGTCCGCCATTTTAGTTGGTGATACTTCCACTCCTAACCACTAGTAGCAGCGTAGGTTACGAGCAGTGTATTTTTGTGGTTGTTTATTTGTAAATAATTGCAATGTTTATTTCGTGTTGGGAGTGGTTGTACCAATCGAGCAATTGCCAGCAATTGCCAAGCGTAAGTTTTACGTAATTCCGAAAATAAGGAAGCATGAAGGACCAGATACAGAAGCGCTCACCACTGAACGTCGGCGAGTCTGGCTGTGTAAGATCAACCGCAAGGATTTGCCATCGTCAACATCAAAAATATGCTCCGATCACTTCAGGTAAGCCAAAATTGTATGTGATTAACTTAGCGAAACTGTGTGTGTTTGAACAGTTTTTTTCATGATCTAGCTCCTCTGTTACTGTCGCTAGCTTAGCAACGCTATGCTAACATGCTAACATCCACACCGTAACACAGACAACAAAGTGCCTCGCTCGTGTTTAGCCTCGACTCTCTGTTGTTAGGAAGCTGCTTGTTAATAATGTATTTTGAACCTTTATTTACCCTGTGACATCAGGCTGACACACACGTTAACACTTGTAGTCAGTCTGTTTGTCTGTTAGCAAAATAACTCATGGACCCACACGCCAGTCAAGTCAAAATAAAATTACAGAAACAGTAACACAGACAACAAAGTGCCTCGCTCGTGTTTAGCCTCGACTCTGTTGTTAGGAAGCTGCTTGTTAATACAGTAATTATTTTGAACCTTTATTTACCCTGTGACATCAGGCTGACACACACGTTAACACTTGTAGTCAGTGTGTTTGTCTGTTAGCAAAATAACTCATGGACCCACACGCCAGTCAAGTCAAAATAAAATTACAGAAACAGTAACACAGACAACAAAGTGCCTCGCTCGTGTTTAGCCTCGACTCTGTTGTTAGGAAGCTGCTTGTTAATAATGTATTTTGAACCTTTATTTACCCTGTGACATAAGGCTGACACACACGTAAACGCTTGTACTGTTTGTCTGTTAAAAAAATAACTCATGGACCCACCCGACAAACTGTTTCAACTGGTGCATCACAATAAAATTACAGAAACAGTAACACACAAACTATGACATTTACAGCAGTGAAATTATAATAAAATGTATAAGAACAGCATTAAAATGCAAACACAGGATAAAATGTATGCATGTACACAAAGTCAGCTCACACAGTATGAAACGCCAGAGAGAACAGATGGGTTTCAGCAGGGACAGATTTATATGAAACTTTCTGAAACTAATCACTGGACGGACATTTACAACTGATAAGCTTTAGGATAACTCAATTAAAGATGGCTCCTATTGCTACCTGAATATATTGGAAACAAAAATGTTTATCACTGACAGTTTTACAGTTTTTGAGCTACAATTTGATGTGGCAGTAACTGAGAGTTCACAGTATGTACATGCAGAGCTGAGAGTGCACAGTATATAATGCTGTATGTACTGTATATACGTACACAGTGTATGTATACATACACGTTATATTTCAAATAGATAATATTTGAACACTGTGTAGTGATACACCTCGTCTCTGATATTTTAGGGTTCACACCTCTCTGAAACTCTCAGTGTTACACTTGCTTGAAGCTCAAGGAGACAAGTGGACACTATATTTTGTAACAATTATTATGAATTAATGGACACTAATTAATCAGATTGAACTTTCTCTTTAATGTGTGTTAATTCAGAATTGATCAAACAGTATACTTTTTGTCATTTCAATGATGATCTGTTACTTGCATGACTGTGACCTTCTGCTGGTTTTATTTCTGCAGAGCAAGCAGACTCTGTCTCTAAGGCAGAAGTCAGGGTAAGAGCTGTTCTCTTCCTTCTCTTGTTTTGTCTTCAAGCTAGACTCAACAGGACAGTCCACCTGGTCGTTTATGTAAACAGTTTTCCTGTTGTCCGTCAAGAGACATTTCTGCCTATGGGATCAAACTTCCATCTTTTATTTTGTTAAAACCAGCCAATAGTTATTAAGGAGGTGGGTCAGATCCCGCCTCCCATATAATGGGCACTTCCTGCATTTTCCGGTTAGTGTTTGGAGGAGAACGAACTGACAACTTGTTTCCCTCTGGAAAGCTGGAGACGGCCCGGTCATGTGTCAACGACCCACGTCTCAGCTGGAATCATAGTAAAGCCTTACTGTGATCCTTTCACTCATTTCTGGAAGAATTTGTTTTCTAAAGTTTTATTTTGAAAATCAGTCTGTGCGCTTGACCGTTGTTTCCTGCCGAGGGAGGCGAGCTTCCTCGTATCGTGAATCAGCACACACACGCTGAAGTCCCAACTGGACGGCCACTGGACAAACCCATCCACGTGTGTGTCCACAAACTTCTCCACTCTGGTCTCCAAGAGACGAACCGTCAACAGGTAACGAGTCGTGGTGTGTTTGAGCGTACGGGAGCCCAGCAGTCTGCTCGTGTGGGAAAAAGGTGTCACCCAGTCTGGTTCAAAGTAACCAACTTTAGCTTAACTTAGCTTCCAGTACTCCTTCCTCCTATTTCTTATTTTTCATAAGCATTTAATCTGTCAAGTAATGTGCCAACAGTTAAGTTTAAATTGTCTGTTTGTTTTAATTTGAATTCTTGTCAACGTAGTTATTAAATCAGAGCTAATATCGATACAAATGTTTAATGTAATTCTTGTGATAGTTTCAATAAAAGGTCTATTTTCTGGTAGACCAATATAAATTGAAGTCTCCTGTGAAATTACATTTCTGGCTAATCACATCGTCAGATTTATTGATTTATTCTGAAAAAGTTGAGACCCCGTGAATTGGTGGCATGTTTGTGCAGATAAAAGTCTGCTCAGAGATGCGCACCTAAAACTATAGGTAAGTCAGTAAACTGACCTCGTTTGTGTTTAATTACACAAACGGCCTATAGATTTCCTTTACATATTGGTGGCCGCGTACGCTCTGCTGAAAGATTAAATTGATAAATTGTTTTTGTAGCTTATTTTTGTTACGGTGTTGTTGGCATTAGTTTGCATCCTGTTGTGGACTTATAGAGTGGTTTTGGCTGGTGAGTGTCTCAGAGATTGCTAATAGTGGCATTGTCTGGTGCGTTTTCCCGTTAGAATTATTCTTTTCTTTCACTTTTGAACGTGTGTTTTGGAGCTGCGGATGAATGAATGTTTGTTTTTGTGAGACGTTTCATTACGTGTCGCGAGGCTGCATGCATTTTTTCGTTTTGTGACCGCCGTGTCACCTCTGCTTCATTTTATTGCATCTGCGATTTACTGTTAAACGTCTGTTTCACACATATGCTGCTCCATTAAGTGCCTTTTTCTGTTACAACGTGTGTTGCCGAGGTTCGGGTGAAACCCACTCCGCATTTGGACCGGACACTCCGGTTCCGAGTGACGTAAAGTCCGTTGTTGTACACAGTTAGCGTGCTGCCTCCCCTGGGGGCGTGGGAGTTAGCCTGGATGTGTTTGAGCTCATTTACAGAATTTTCTGCGGTGTAAAAATACGTTTATTTTGTGAAAGTGTGTCCAGAACTCTTTGGGTCAAGCTAGTAGTCGTTAGCATTACAGTGACAAAATGGCTGCTTAAAACGCTGTGATTGGTCCATTGTGTGTCGCGTTCAAGAACGTTGGTTTCTGTAGACTCTGGTTGTCAGATTCATTTATGTACACATTTCTGACGGTTTATTTGTGTTGTTTGAGTTCTATGCACGTGATATCGTCGAAGACTGGCTTTACCGCGGTGTTTTGCGATATTTATGACTGTTTTAGAACGTTGAAAAGTCCGTTCCACGCTTTTGTTCGACCGACCGCAGGTCCGTGAACACACCGCTCGAACGGCACGTCGCACGTGGGCGGCGTTAGGTTTGGAAGACACAGTTTCCCATGAACACTTGGGTTTTAGAACTACAGTTCTGTCTTCGCTGTGATTGGTCGATTACGCTGTAAGTGTTGACGCTTGCGCAGTGGGTGAAGCCCCGCTCCTCGTCGACTTGCACTTCGGTATACCTGCTTTTACAGGCTTCATGCTTGTTTGTCCGTTACTATCTCTGAAAAGACTGTTTCATCGCGGTGTTTTGGGGATTTTAATGGGTGGATTGAGTCTGTTGCTCTGTTGACTGCCGATCGCCATGTGACCGGGTCACGTGACGCCGGGAGCTGCAGCTCCTTTATGGGTCCGACCTTATTTCTTTTAAACGCAGTTTAAAATGTTTCACAGTACAACCGATTTTACTCACATAATTTCATTTTTGTGAGAATGGGGATACTAGAGTTTTGTCACGTCGGGGCTCTGGGCATTCTGATTTGCTGTTTTTGATCCGTTGTTAGACGTCTGTGAATGTTGGCAGCTCAGGCTGCACTCACAGGCGACAACAGCGCCTGTATAGCGGTCAGATAGAGAAATTACAGTCGCTGTGATAAACTCATTTCCAGCGCTGTTCCCCCTGCGGGTTACTTTAGAAGACGCAGTCTTCCTGTAATTTGTACATGTTCAATGTTCCTGTTTTAAATGGGAAACATTTTGAATTATTGTACACACAGCACCCTTTCATTTAATTTTCACATATAATCAAATGTTGATGGCAGAACAGTTACACAGATGTAATACAGACATGTCTGTTGATAAAACTTGACACTGTTATCATTGATTCTGTGCAAAACAAACTGTCTGTTTTTATTTTATTTTAAACTGCAAAGTTTAAAATAACACACATGAGGCTTCTTTTGTCTTGATTTTCACACACATTTTCAACACAAAAAACAGCCAATTTTGTTTGACCTTGTCACAGGTCGACAAGTTAATAGGAATCACTGGTTTTTATTTAATTTCACATCTTGGACTCCATGTTGATTGCCGCAGGCATCACATGGCGTGGTTGCACACTGTGACATAAGACCCATTTTACTTGATTTTTCACAGAACATCAGTACAAAGATGGACGTTCAAACAGGTGAACCACCTGAGGGGGCCTCTTGTTCTGTGTATCCTAGATGGATGCGTGGGGGCCTTGGGATTCCTGCCCGTGCTTCCCGCAAAGTGGGGGAATCTGCCTCATCGTATGCTAATTACTTAGCTGCTAAGAACGTCCTACAGGAACCAGGTGAACATCCCCTGGTGTTTTACGACAGGCTCCTCTCTGCTTGCACAAAGGACAAAACTGTCCCTGGATTAGAGGAAAATGTGGAGTTTAAACGTCTTTTCATTATGAATCTTATGCCTTTTCAAATGAAATGTGTTCATTTTCTGGTTGATTGCAAAAAAGATTCTATGGAAGTGATAAGACAATATGCTACGTCAGTTTTTGAGGCCGAAATACAACCTAGGATACCATCAGAGGTTTGTACAGGTCAAAAGGTCACATCCCACTCGCAGACATTAGAAGAGGTTCCCTCTCCTTCAAAGTGCGAGAGGACACAGGTTTTTCATGATAACAAACAACAGATCAGTTCCAGCTGGAACAGTGACTCTGATCGGTTCACGGGGTGTTCTTCTGCCCCCGCCCCTCAGGTTGAAAACCCTGAGATGAGCAGAGAACCACACAAGGTAGGTGTTCGCTCTCTAGATGAACCAAGATGGTTCAGATCGAACCAAAAGAGTTCTCACCTAGGTCTCACAGTGGGTGAACTTCGAGAGAAGTTGATGTCTGGGAACCGTGACCCTTTGAAAAATGGTCTGTCCCGACATGTGCCCCCGAGAAGCGGCCCTCCTGCCACTGCCCCTCGAACTGCACAGTTTGAGACATGCAATGAGTCACACATGCTCCAGATTATGGAAGCGGCGCCTCCGCGCGTGGACGTGACTGAGATTGTGAGTTGTTTGTCAAATGATTTGAATGTTACAGTGGTTGACCAAGCTGACACAACGTGTGACGTTGTCCTTGATGATAACACAAACAACGTTGTTCATCCTGATGAAGCGACGCGCAGCACTGCCTTTTGCAACAATTCAGTGCACACAGTTGACGACATCATCGACATTGACGAAGACGCTGACAGCAAACAATTTGCTGATGATCAGCGTCCTGAAAGTCCAGATGCTGACAGCAAACAAATTGTTGAAAATCCACATCCTGAAGGTCATGAGGCAGACAGCCATCATGATGCTGACAGCGACGATGATTACACAGACAGAGTCACACGTACACAGAAACGTGTGAAAAACCTGATCGGTTTCTGTGTAACTTTATAAGAAGGGGGATAGCTAAGAGAGCTTACCTGCCACTCACATTGGAAGGGGTCCTCGCGCAAGAAGCGCTCCTGGTTAGCGGCTCAGACGTGTCTACCATGTCAGCCGAACTGTTTGAGGAGCTAAGGACCGCCGCTAACGATGTTGACAGGCAAATACCCTTTGTGAAATACACTTATGGTGAGCAACAGGGCCTCGCAAAGACGAGAACAACCCTAATAGCCATGGTTCACATGCAGATTGGCGAGATGTCACTATACCACCCGGTATATGTGTCTGAACTTGACTCACTCCGGGCTCCATTTGTGGTTGGCCAAGATTTTATAAATCGCTTTGAAGCGATTATAAATTATGGCAATCAGACAATGTGGGCCACAGTGAGCAGTCCACTGCCATTCGTGGTACCTCCCCAAGGTCAGGACACTGACTGTCTAACAGCAGGTACCGCTAAGGTCACAAGGGATTCCCCAACCGAGACCACAACCCGGTAAGTGATCCTTCATGTACAGGTGAGACAGAGGAGACTCAACAATTGGACCAGACTCTGGCCCATCACGAGGACCTCCTCTGCGAGCTGACACCTTCAGCACTCACTGAGGCCTACCTACCACCGGTGGAAGAAGGTGTGGAGATCCAAGGGTCCCACACCGATGACGCTGTACTGTCCTATGGGACAGGTAATTCGGCAAACAACCAAGATTTCAGTGAAGTCTTGGTTCAAGGACATCTGAGCCCACGAAGTGACAGTCTACTACACGCTGGCAGTCACTTGGACTTCATTGTTACAGATTTTGAGGATCCCTCCTCAAACAAAAGGGGGGTGATCCCACACTTCCTACCGCAGGTAGAGGACGGTGTAGAGATCCAAGGATCACACACCGAGGACGCTGTACTGTCCTCTGAGACAGGTAATTCGGCTATCAGTCAAGCTTTCAATGAAACTTTGGTTCAAGAGCTTTTAAATCTGGAACTACTCAGCGATGGCATAGATCTGACAGACTCAAAGGGCTCCTCTTCATTCATGAAGTGGGAAGACATACATCACAACGACAGAGACACGCCTGCGACGGCGCCGACAGTTGTGACACACCTGCATTACGCAGAAAGAGGTAAACGTACAGAGATACGTTGGCCGAAACCTAAAAGGTTCCTGCGTACTGTCTACTCTAAGCTGCGTAAACAGCCTAAACTAAACAAAGGCATCCTAACTCGTGCCCATGGACGGACGTCCACACCTGTGCGCGTGGTCCCTCATGACCACAGGGGGGTGATGTTAGGCCATGCCCATGTCAAGGACAAAGATTTCAATAACCCCACAAATGACGAAGCTCTCGCAAACTCAAAGACTTCATGGGAAAACAAGGTCGTCCAAGCACAAGATAGTGAATAAACTAAACAGTTTAAACTATACTAGTTGCGAAAAGAATCCATTCCAACTAGAACGTAGAACACTAAGTGTAAAACTCACAACGAGGTTTAACTCTAACGACAGTTGTAAATCCACAGGTTTTAATCCAACAATTGTTAGAAAGCTAAGTTCTATCTGTTTGTGTTTCCTTAGGACCATGATGAAACTGCTCCTATTAATCCTCGCCTTCTTGGGACTCGTCCAAGTTGGGCAACTCGAGGTTGTAACCCTCGGACCTACTTCAGGAATCAGTCTTCGGGATCAACCCGGACTGCTCGTCGCAGATTGTCGTCTGTATAGCCAGAAGGTCTTTGTTCGCTTTGATCCCCAAACCGTGATCCAACAGCACGTTACAATCAAAGAGGAGTGGCTCGACAAATCGTGGTACACTTACCCAATCGAGGACGCAAAAGGACAAATCCGACACATGTTAAAGCAGCTACATAAGTACACTCTCACTCAACAGGAGCTGAGTGGAAAACCTTTGAGAAGAGAAGCGTGGCATAGGGGTGGGCGATATATCGAATATACTCGATGTATCGCGATATTTTAAATGTACGATGGTTAAAAGGGCTATATCGTGTATATCGAGGATCCTCCTGCTGTCGCGCGGGCGCCCACTCGCCCCCCTCCTTCCTGCAGGCTGCAGGAGGACAGAGCCGGGGAGACTTTCAGCACAACATGTAAACACGGCAGATATGAAGAGCGCTGAGGGGGAAAACAATGTTCTGAGCTAGTTTGGATTAAATTGTTAGATGAGGGCATAAAAAATGTTTTTGTAGAAAATAATCCCGAAGAAAGCTCGGAACTACGAATCTTTTTCACCATTTAAACAGCGGAGTGGAGCATGATGAAACGGCAGAACCGAGTGTTTTTACAGCTGCTGCTTCATTAAAACAAACCACGGGTCTGAGCTCATTTAGTCGTGCGCGCACAGCAGAGAGAGGTGGAGACATTAATAAATCAGCATTTTATCATTATCGCTAAAGACACGGTCCTTAGCGGCTAACAAGATGGCTAACGCGTTAGCCGTCGTCTTCCACAGCTGAGACTGACCGTGTCTTTAGCGTATATGATAAACTGCTGATTTAATAATGTCTCCACCTCTCTGTTCACGTTTCTGAGTGGAGGCTGTCGTGTTTTTACACAAGGATTCAATGCGACACTTTGTAGAGCAACTTAGAGAACGTCTTCGTGAATCCGGAAACAACCCCCTGACCCTTTCACAATAAAACCGGATACAGTACACAGAGGCTCACATTTACTGCAGTACTGTGATAAATCTGTTCTTGTTCAGAGGTTTTGCAGACATTGCCTGAACTTGGCACAGTTTGAAACTTGTGCACATTTTGTGGTTTGTTGTTAAAAATTACCAGCACATGCAAATAGTTGAGAGTTGTTACCTGTGACTGTTCTGGGTCAGTAAATTTTATGGCCACTGTTTACACTTTTGTTTTTGTATTTTAAAGGCCTTAAATGTTTTGATTTAATATTTTTTTAATGTTAAAAGCACAAGAGCACCTTTTTAAGTTTAAATTATTTATTCTTCCTTTTTGCTTGAAGTACTTTTTATTTATGTGTGCAATTGATGGTTAAAATAAAATATTTAAGTTTGTTCAAATTTAGTGTTGACATTTTTTAATCAATTTTGAATCATTTTTTCATTGATTTTGGAGATATCGCGATATATATCGTGTATCGTGATATAGCCAAAAAATATCGCGATATAATATTTTCCTCATATCGCCCAGCCCTAGCGTGGCATTGGATTGCTCCTCCTCGCCGCCTCTCCTCTCGGATCTCTTTTCAGTTTAGGCATGTCCGCAGTCAACACTGTCAGCATATCATCCCTAAGACAACATGTTAATGAAATGCAAAATGAGTTCCCAAAGATCCAAATACAGATGAATAAACAACAAGCTCAGTTTACCCAGGTGACCAAAACTCTTAAACAAACTGTCTTAGTGCTGAACACTCACACCCAAAGAATACAGGTCCTTGCACAAACGGTAAATGAACTAAAACTTAAGGTAGAATGGGAATACACCATCATGCACCTGATAGATAGGGTCCTTTCTGACATGCTTAGAGATATCAGCTCATCAGTTGATGCACTAGCCACTGGCAGAATTCCACCCTATCTCGTCTCGATGCAGATGGTAACAGACATCCTTACCTCCGCTACAGGCGAACAAGCAAGGTCAGTCCAGGCTCACCTAGCTTTCGCTCTCGGTAGCGCAATCCCGATTTATGTCAACCACGTAACGGGTGAATTCGCGTTCCTTATCAATCTACCCATCATTCCATCAGACGGCATATATAGACTGAAAGACGTCATTAATGTCGGTAATTGGCACGGTGAAAACCATGTAAAAATTAACACTCCAAAGGTGATTGCTTATCGCGACAGTGACCCCTCAATCTACTTGGTTCCAAACCTCCTGATGTGTGTTCTCACACACGACATACACTACCTGTGTACGAGCAAGCCTTTCATTCTGAATAAAGGCACGGGCATTTGCGGTGTCACACCCGTTCCAGATAACTCAAAATGCCCAACGACCATGACTCCGCGACGCCAGGTTACGACCGCTAGCGCGGAAATAGTTGGGTCACGTTGGTTAGTCAATGTTCCCCAGAGAACCGCAACGATGGTGTACGACCACCAACCCGCGGCTAACAAACTTGTGACCCTCCCAGATAAAACAATGTGGATCAGTGTCCCCGAAGGTACAACTGTACACATTGGTGAACTGACGCTCTACCACCTCCATCCGGATCGGTGGGAATCTACTCTGGAAGATTCCGAGTGCTTTTCAAACATGAGCTTAGAGATAGACCCTAAAACAATTGAACAACTCCGTTTTGAAGGAACTAAAGTCGTCGACGTCGAACCGATTAATAAAGTTCTCAGGACGCTCAAGTCAGACACTACGATACCGTTTCAACCTATCACTTACGCGTGGTCTAGCGCCGACTCGCTCAATTCAGTTGTGGTAATGATCCTCTCTTTCGTGATGTGCGGGATGATCGTGTACCTACTCCGTCGCGTCCAAGCTGTTGAGGCTCGATTGGATCGTTATGAGGCCCAACAGGGTACTGCAGACCGTCAGAAACCTGACCCGAGAGGCAGGCTTACTGGACAGAACACTCGTTTGTAATCTGACAACCAGAGTGAGTTTGACGTAGTGAAACGTTGTTTTTAGTTGCTTGATTGCTACTTTTGTTGTTATTGACGTTGTTATTGTTTTCTGAACACTCCCAGCCAATAGAGGTTTTGATTGTTGATAAGTTGAAGACTTAAATGGATTTAACTATGCCAACATGCTGTTCATTTTGTTAAAGATCTCAATCTTTGAAAAGTCATTGTAGATTAATACTACTTAAGGTACTATAATCTACACTGACCTCCCAATCATTTAGGTAGAACCGATTCGATCGTTTCTATTCTAGATCTATTCATTTTGATGAGTCTCGCCATAGACTTCAAAATTTATAGGGAATACCAAATCTTGCGTCGTTCGTCTAAAAGACAACAGACATTTAGACCAAACTAGATTTCATTTTTTTTATTTTAGTTTAACCTAAACTAAATAATGAATGGAGGAATAGTTTGAATGAAGAGGCCTTCGTTACAGAAGCCCTCCACATTTCTATAGGTATAGATCCCTATATCTGATTTTTACAGCATTGATCCACCCCTTAATTGGTAATTTTAGCTGATCTAATCCATGATAGCTTACATACCAGGTGCATATAGGTAAGGCTTAATGTAGAATCCCAATCATAAGCCCACCTAAAACCACATAATTGCATGACACATTGAACCAGGGTGGCACCGACTGGAAGCCATCCAGCCTGCAACCTTCGATGTGGGGACCTGCTGATCCAACGTTGGTCTTCAACCTTCATCCAAGGCCCGCCTCCTCTGCTTCAATCGAGGGATCCCCTCTACATGCTGATTAAAAACCATTCTTGCTGATGAAATCAATAACCCCCATCGTTGTGGATTTACCGTTGTGGATTATAAGACTTTGTTTCCAAGGGATCACAGACTCAGTTTTCCATGGGTTAACAGACTATGTTTTCCAAAGGATTGAAAGCTTACCGCAAAGGGATTACCTACGAACAGTATGGAATTTCCAAAACATTATGGGAGTATAATTTTGAACTTTTTTTGATTTTTTTTTCCACTTGCTGGATTGCATAGAGGTCAGAGACATTCGGTGGTATCCTTTCGTGTTGGAACTCATCTCCAAGGACAGGCGATGACTTCCAAAAAGGGGGACTGTAGTGATACACCTAGCCTCTGATATTTTAGGCTTGACCTTCAAGTACACCTCTCTGCATCTCTCTGAAACTCTCAGTGTTACACCTTCTTGAGGCCCTCAAGGAGACGATTGGACACTTATATTGGTTAACAATTATTATGAATTAATGGACACTAATTAATCAGATTGAACTTTCTCTTTAATGTGTGTTAATTCAGAATTGATCAAACAGTATTTTTGTCATTTCAATGATGATCTGTTACTTGCATGACTTTGACCCTTCTGCTGGTTTATTTCTGCAGAACAAGCAGTCTTTGAATCTAAAGCACAAGGTCAGAGTAAACGTTTAACTTGCAGCTTCTTTTGTGTTGTCTATGAAGTTAGCCATAATATTTCTCTGTGCTCACGAGCGGCCATCTGGTCGCTTTGTAAACATTTTTCCTGTTGTCCGTCAAGAGACTTTCGGCCAATAGTCATCGAGGAGGTGGTCAGACCCCACCTCCCCTATAAATGGGCACTTCCTGCATTTTCCTTTAGTGTTTGGAGGAGAACGAACTGACAACTTGTTTCCCTCTGGAAAGCTGGAGACGGCCCGGTCATGTGTCAACGACCCACGTCTCAGCTGGAATCATAGTAAAGCCTTACTGTGATCCTTTCACTCATTTCTGGAAGAATTTGTTTTCTAAAGTTTTATTTTGAAAATCAGTCTGTGCGCTTGACCGTTGTTTCCTGCCGAGGGAGGCGAGCTTCCTCGTATCGTGAATCAGCACACACACGCTGAAGTCCCAACTGGACGGCCACTGGACAAACCCATCCACGTGTGTGTCCACAAACTTCTCCACTCTGGTCTCCAAGAGACGAACCGTCAACAGGTAACGAGTCGTGGTGTGTTTGAGCGTACGGGAGCCCAGCAGTCTGCTCGTGTGGGAAAAAGGTGTCACCCAGTCTGGTTCAAAGTAACCAACTTTAGCTTAACTTAGCTTCCAGTACTTCTTCCTCCTATTTCTTATTTTTCATAAGCTATTAATCTGTCAAGTAATGTGCCAACAGAAAGTTCCTAATTGTCTGTTTGTTTTAATTTGAATTCTTGTCAACGTAGTTATTAAATCAGAGCTAATATCGATACAAATGTTTAATGTAATTTTTGTGATAGTTTCAATAAAAGGTCTAGCTTTCTGGTAGACCAATATAAATTGAAGTCTCCTGTGAAATTACATTTCTGGCTAATCACATCGTCAGATTTATTGATTTATTCTGAAAAAGTTGAGACCCCGTGAATTGGTGGCATGTTTGTGCAGATAAAAGTCTGCTCAGAGATGCGCACCTAAAACTATAGGTAAGTCAGTAAACTGACCTCGTTTGTGTTTAATTACACAATTACAGCATGAGGGAGAGCCCACACACCCTCCGGAAAAAACTCATTTCAGCCGCTTGTATCCGAGATCTCGTTCTTTCTTTCACAACCCAAAGCTCATGACCATAGATGAGGGTAGGAACGTAGATCGATCGGTAAATTGAGAGCTTTGCCTTTTGACTCAGCTCTCTCTTCACCACGACAGACCGGTACAGCGCCCGCTTCACTGCGGATGCTGCACCTATCCACCTATCGATCTCACGCTCCAGTTTTCCCTCATTCGTGAACAAGACCCGAGATACTTAAACTCCTCCACTTGGGGCAGGACCTCCTCCCCGACCCGGAGAGGGCATTCTACCCTTTTCCGGCTCAAGACCATGGCCTCGGATTTGGAGGAACTGATCCTCATCCCGGCCGCATCACACTCGGCTGCAAACCGCTCCAGTGAAAGCTGTAGATCACGACCTGATGAAGCCAATAGGACCACATCATCTGCAAAAAACAGAGAAGCGATTCTAAGGTCACCAAAACGGATCCTCTCAACACCTTGGCTGCGCCTAGAAATTCTGTCCATAAAAGTTATGAACAGAATCGGTGACAAAGGGCAACCTTGGTGGAGTCCAACTCTCACTGGAAACGAGCCTGACTTACTGCCGGCAATGTGGACCAAGCTCTGACACCGGTCGTACAGGGACCTAACAGCCCGTATCAAAGGGCCTGGTACCCAATACTCCCAGAGTACCCCCCACAGGGCTCTCCAAGGGATGCGGTTGAATGCCTTTTCCAAGTCCACAAAGCACATGTAGACTGCTTGGGCAAACTCCCACGCACCCTCTAGAGCTGGTCCAGTGTTCCACGACCAGGACGAAAACCGCACTGTTCCTCCTGAATCCGAGGTTCGACTATCCGACAGATCCTCCTCTCCAGAACCCCTGAATAGACCTTACCAGGGAGGCTTAAGAGTGTGATCCCCCTATAGTTGGAACA
>JBBPBX010064584.1:0-20210 GCA_038048925.1 Garcialebias charrua | reverse complement strand
TTACTTTTGTTTTATTTGCAGATGACACAAATATTTTTTGTACAGGTGAAAATTTACGGCAGCTTTTGATAGAAATTAATTTAGAGTTATGTAAATTGAAAAAGTGGTTTGATATTAATAAATTATCTCTAAATTTAGATAAAACCAAGTTTATGTTATTCGGGAATTGTAACGGGCATAGTGAGTCACAAATAAAAATTGATAATGTGATATTGGAGAAAGTGACGGAAATTCGGTTTTTGGGAGTATTGATTCATAATAAGATCTGTTGGAAACCTCATATTAAGTATGTTCAATCTAAAATAGCAAGAAGTGTAGCTGTTCTCTCTAATGCTAGAAATTTTTTAAATTATTCTGCTCTTCATATTATTTACTGCTCACTTATTTTGCCATATCTAAATTACTGTGTGGAAGTTTGGTGTAACACTTACAAAACCTCGCTCCAACCATTATGCACATTACAGGTAGTCCCCGACTTACGAGCGCTGTGACCTACGAGGTTCCGGACTTACGAGCTGGCGAATTTTTGGAAAAAACGCAAAAAATACAGAATTTTTCTGTGTTTTTTCACCACAGTTCGTTAGCTAAACATGTGGACACACGTTTCCGATCATTTTTATGCACTCGTAAGCAGTTTTTCGATGAAAAACGAGTGTTTGTAGTCGCGCTAGCAAAACCGTTCCAACTTACGAGCGAAATTCCGGACTTACGAGACACGTGGCGGCCGTTCCAAGTTACGAATTTTCGCTTTACGAGCAACTCGTTGTAACGGAACTCGCTCGTAAGTCGGGACTACCTGTACAGAAAAGAGCCATTCGATTAGTTCATAAGGTTGATTTTTATTGTCATACTAACAATTTATTTATTCATTCTAATTTTATTAAATTCCAAGATTTGATAGAGTTTCAAACTGCACAATTTATGTATAAAGTTAGAAACAAACTATTACCAGAAAATATACAAAATTTATTTACTGACAAAGTCGGGAGATATGACTATAGAGAAAACCTGAATTTCAGAACTTTGAAGGTGAGAACAACAATGAAAAGAATGTGCATTTCGGTCATTGGAGTGAGGATTTGGAATAAACTCACCAAAGAGTTGAAGCAAAGTCCAAGCATGAGGTATTTTAAGAAAAGACTAAAAATGATTATTATTCAAAAGTATAAGGATGATCAAGGGTGAGAAATTGGATGGTAATGATAGAACTGAGGATGATTTGGACAATTGGGTGCTGATCTGTGTACATGTGTGTAAATATATGTGGATGTGTAAATAAGGAAATGTTATCTATGTATTTATGCAGGTAGATGTGTATGTATATCTACGTGAGTAGGTATATGTAGATACTTTCATCTAGTCCAGAAAATACTGTTTTTATTTTTTATTTTATTTTTTTAATTATTAAAATTAATATTACTTCTTTTTTTTCTGGAAGGGATACAGGCAACAGGAAGACTATTTATCCTATGAATTATTAAATGGATAAGGGGTATGATAATATAAGTTAAACTTCATCATACTCCTTTTCAGACTCACAGTCACCATTAGAGGAAAGGAAAAGAAACAAATGTATATTAGCATATAAAAATTGGGTATGTTTATTTGATATTAAGATTGTATCTATACTTGGAAACATGAAAGTATTCAGTATTATGTTTTGTGGTGAAATGTCTGTCTGAAATAAAATTTATCATCATCATCATCAACTCAGTGAAAGTTTTTAATAAATCATCCCCTCTTGTTGTCCCTTTCAGAGGCAAAACAGCAAGACTTTCCTCACGTAGTGTGTCATGGCATGTCTTTTATTCGTTTAATTATCTTGTCTTTATCCGAAAAGTCGTCAAAAAGTTCATTGGCAACATAAGCATGAATGTTTTGGCGTACTCACCATCTGTGAATGGCTTCCCGTTTCTCACAATGGCTAAAGCACCAGCAAAACTAGCTGAATTCCAGTCACCTTGTTGAGTCCAAACACGAAGGTGCTGCTGATCAGCTTGCAGCTCTTCACATGCTTTTTTCCTGCTGTCCCCCACAGGATATTTTGATGCAAAGGCAACATGTCGTGTGTCGAAGTGCCGCTTTATATTTGAGCGTTTCATCGAGGCAATTTTATCATTGCATATCAGACACACTGCAGAACCTGCTCTCTCCACAAAAGCAAATTGCTCTGTCCATTCCGGCTGAAAAGTACGATAATCCTCGTCTTGTTTTCGTTTAGCCGCCATCTTCATCACACGGGTTTCTACAACTAGCTAAGCTAGCTGCTAGGAGGGATGTTTACTTCCTGATCAGTCACCCGCGGACAGCTGTGATTGGCTCTAGTCAGTGCCAGTCACCCACGGACAGCTGTGATTGGCTCCAGCCACTCGCGGCCATGTTTTATATTTTTATCGGCTTTTAAAAAAAAATATTATTAAAGATTTGTCTGAGAGCCATATGCAGCCATCAAAAGAGTCATATATGACTCGCGAGCCATAGGTTCCCGACCCCTGACTAGAACAAAGTCAAGAAACAGAAACAGTTTAAAACTAGGATGACTCGCCTCTTAGCTTTTGAGCTAGCAGTTAGCACAACACGGTCGGGTCACGTGGCTCAAATAAAACACTTAAAATAAAGCATGTGAAACCCACAAACGACCAGAATACAACGCTAGCAAACAGTTTAAAGAGCAGAAGAAACCAGTTCGTAGTAAGTGCGAATCGTAGGGTTAAAATTTTAATTTCTCTGAAGTGAACTCTCTGCCAATCAACCGGAATTCCCACTTTCATCTGCACAAACAAGCACATAACAGTTTGAAGAGTTTACTTACAGTGCAAGAAGTTAATCCACCGAAGGAGATCTCTCTGTAGCTGCTTCCTGCAGCTCGAACGTCGCCCTAACTGAAAACTGGTTTGAAAAAAAGCGCGGCGCAAATGAACATCCACTCAGAGGGCTGATTCAAATGAGGCAGGCGGAGCAATCCAAAACGCCTGAAGCACCTACGTACCACGAATCACGGCCGGACCCAATACGTTGCACTGTAGGGGGTCGCTCGAGTGTCGGCTGATCCCTGCTCCGGAGCAGAGCTGCGACTGAGGTGCAAAACGTACACACGCAGAGCGGATGAAGGGCGGAGCAAAACGAGGTCCGCCCCGGAGTCCTCTGCTATGAGGGTATTTTTAAAAAAATTATATAAAACACCCTCAACAAAATAAAAACAATTTTTGCTATGAAAAATGGAGAGTATACTACTGGGCACCATGAAAAATGAGGGAGACACTACAACTTCAAATGTTTAAACATAAAATGTCTTTCGGAAATGTTGTGATGGGCACATCTCCTACTGTGAGCAGGCAGTTGGACGAACACACAATCAGAATTGGACAAGAGAGGGACAGCTTTTTCTGGGGGCTTTGAGGTCCTGTTTTTCCTGAAACACAAAGACATATTTCTGTTGGCATGATGAATCATAATGTTAATATTCAGATTGTGGAAGATAAACAAAACAAAAACAAGACAAAATAAATACAAAACTAAATTCACCAAACTCCTTGTCAGTAGTGCCTGAGTCGGTGCTGGTAGTCTCATCTGTAGACTGGTCCAGAATGATTGTTGAGTCCCTCAAAATGGCTTCATCTGTGTCAGAGGGCTTATCAAGACGGCGTCTCTTTGAAGAGCTGCAAAGATTTGCCAATTAATCAATTCCAACAAATGCTGGCCAACATATGTTATTAAGTCTACTAAAGCTACTGACATATTTATTATTGAGGAAATGAATCGTTAGTTACAGCTTTACCTCTTTGATTGTCTCCCACTCAAGAGATGTTTTTTTAGGGGACCTCACATTCTGCAATCTTTGGTTTAGTTGCGTAAACACAGTGACCTTAAGAACACATTATCGGTAATTACATTTTTTAAATCCTCAATAAAAATGTGCAAAATAAAAAAAATTGGGCATTAACTGGATGCATTTCACTTACCCATGAATTCTTCAGACCTTGGTCCTCAGGTTTTGATGGGTATCTGTGTGATAAAATAAAGAAACCTTAATAATAATACCATTAAACTATAGTTTAATGGTATTGTAAACAAATTAGTATAATTCTTGATCTGAAGTCAGGGGCCACACAGAATCGTTTCAGGGGCCACAAATGGCCCTCGGGCCACACTTTGGACATTCCTGATATACAGTATTTGAACAATTTCAAAACATTTCATTAATAGCAGATGTTCTATGGCACATTTTGAACTTGTAGATAAGAATTTGTGCTCAAGTACCTAGAGAGCTTAACATATGTGACCAGCCACTCCAAATCCAGGAACAAGTCGGCACAGCTCTAACTGAGAAAAAATCAATAAACCTTCAACTTCTGAGAAATTAGTGAAAATCGTTTTTTTGCAAAATGTACCAGTTGAAGTTGTGAAGAAACCATCCCATGCTTTAAAAAACACTTTATAAGTGTTTAAACTGATAAACTTTGTGTTAGAAATCCGTTTGTTTTCAGAGTAAAACCAAGCCGCAGTGATTTGCGTACTGGGGGCGGGGACCCTCACAGCTGATTAACATGCGGGACTTGTTTGGCTGGTATCAGAGCTTTGTTACTGGCTTCGGCCAATAACGTGCAGCTTTGAAAGAAGCACATGGCTACTTAACAGCTATAGATCGCCCAGTGGACACAAGGAACAAGGAAAATAATAAAATAAAGCCGATCAAAGCGTCAGAGCTGTCAGCTGTTTTTCCGACCGACCCGAGGGAAAAAAAAAAGAAGCCTTTACTGCGTGCGCAAGCAAATCGCAAGCAAATCAGTTTCCATCCTACATAATACATCCATCCATACGTCCATCCATCCATCCACTATCTTTATTTCATTAGACAAAGCAGACACACGTAATCACCGCGCCATGCGCGCAGCCACTGCGGTAAAGTGAGCCTCTACTCGGCTCCGTGTCTGCAGCCATGGTCTGTGTCCAGCTGCGCATCGCGCAATCACACGCGTTGGATTGGCTTAGGTTTTACAAATCGCAGCAAAGAAACTAAAATTTAAAGCACGATAATGGTGCACCAATTATGCAGATTCAACTGGCCGTTTGAAAAGGTAAAATGTACAGTTAACATCGGATGGATCAGCCGTTCTCACGCAGCTGTCAGCTGCTGTCAGCTGCTGTCATCATGATAAAAAAGCTGAATGGAGCAGCGTGTTTAATTAAAATAGCCTTGTTTTTCCCAGATAATTTTGCTCTAAAATGTTTTTGTTTATCTTTATGTAAGGTTATCTTTAGAATTTATTTTTCATGTTAATATATATTTGGTGAAACAAGAAATCTTATCTTTCTTTCTTTGAAATACATTATTTGGATGAATGGATGGATGGATGGATGGAAACCGACCAGCCCACAAAAGCTTAATAAAAAAGACCTACAGCAAAGATAAGGCCTTTCTGCCCTGATGACACAAAAGTCATGTAGCACCAACACCTTTGTGACATCTAAAATAAGTCTGTGCAGGAGCTTGGTGTGTGTAAAGCCTTATTTTATTTTGTTTTCCCCCTGTCTAACCTTCTTAGATGCAACATAAGCATCTCCTGAATTTACTCAACATCTTCAGCTATTATACAAACTTTTCCAGTGTCATCAACTTTATAAAGTGCATTCCTGTCCTGTAGGGGAGACCGGGTATGGTTGTAACACTTTTTGCTCCAGCACCTTTAACTCACAGAATTTTTGAGCTAGAGTTTTCAAACTTTTATACAAAATACCCACATTTGTTGACTACAAATGGCACCAATTCAAACCTCTGCAAGAATATCACAGACCTCATGAGTTCATGTCAAATACATGGTGGTCCTTTGTTACAACCACACTTGCTGGGGTAAGTTGTAACAATTAGACAAAATAAGCAAAAACAGAGGCCACACCATGTGATATGCTTCAAAAAGAGGTTTACTGAATTAAAAGAACAATACAAGAACAAAATGTCTCTCTCTCTTTCTGTGACTGACCATAACTCAAATACAGGTGGTCCCCGACTTACGAGCACATCGACTTACAACGTTCCGGACTTACACTGTAAATGGAAACATGGTATTTAATTAAAAATAGTAAATTGACTTAAATCAGTTTTCATCAAATAGTGATTAAGACTCACTTTTAGTAAGTTACTTGTAATTTGTGGTCAAAAAATCTCAGTAGCTCAGTTAACTTGAGCTCGTTTCATTTAGAAAAAGTAAGTTTTTGATAAGTGTGAACAAATCCCGTATCATATCGCGATAAAAAGACATCTCGCGCATGCTCAGAATAGAACCACACACGCACACTGCGCATGCCTCATTTTTGAGCGCGTTTCACTCTTCTCTTGGGAAATATCGTAACAGATACCAGTAAGTATGTTTTTTTAATCATAATGTATGAAGTTGGTATTTAAATGTTTTTTAACAGGCGATGTTGGTGTGCATTTCTCGCAGAAATATGGGTATTGTCTCAGCTCGTGTTAGCTAACGGTAGAGCTAGCCAACTAATGATATTTAACATAAACCTAGCTAGTGGCAATATTCCACAATATAATTTTAAATTTTCGTTTGAGGCAATTGTGCTCTCGCGTGCCGTGGAAGTTAAGAGTCGCAGGGAAAAGAAAGGTGGAGGCACGCGGGGTGTCTTCCCCCAGTTGCTTCTTAGCAGCTAAGCTAAGAGGATACACGAGTGAGTCGCACAGACTGCAAACACTTAAAAAAATAATAGCAACCTGAACCAAACGTTTGGTTCTGCTGCCCCTTGGCTTGTTGATCACGGATCAGACAGGCCACCAGCAAACCTCCCATTTCAGTCTGCTCAACAACTACTAGCTAGCTTCTGTTAGCTGTGCAAAGGGTCCCTGTGTGAAACGGTGAGCATCTTCTTCTTTCGGCTTTTCCCTTTTCAGGTGTCACCACAGCGAGTCATCCTCCTCCACCTCACTGTCCTCTGCATCCTCATGTCCTCACTCCAACTACCTTCATGTCCTCTCTAACTGCATCCATATATCTTCTCTTTGTCTTTTTCCTGGCAGCTGCAGCTGCATTTGTACTCGGACCCACACAAATATCTGAGCTTGACATGTAATGAATAAGTGATTATTCTCATGTGTAATGTAATTCGAACTGTAAAACTAAAATAGTTTTTTTCTTAATTTTCTAATTTATAACCACAAGTCTGGTTAATGTTATTACAGGAAATCCCTGTTTGGAAAAGCATCTTCAAGCTTGAAGAAGGTGACGCTTCATGTGAGTAAAATCCATCACCATTAAATGACTTATTCATTTATCTATTCATCTTAAACATCAGAATGAATGTGTCATAAGGCCCTCTCACACTTGAACGTTTTAGACAACTCATGCCAACTTGTGAAAATTTAGGAGATATCTATAGTGCAGCTATGTTTACTCTTTAAGATTTTTATTCCTGTTAATGTGACGAGACATTTCCATTTATTAACAGATGACAGCATTGATGAAACATATGGTGTGAATGTGCAGTTTGAATCTGATGAAGAGGTAAAGGTTTTTTTTCATGATGTTACAGGTAGTCCCCGACTTACGAGCGAGTTCCGTTACAACGAGGCGCTCGTAACACGGAAATCTCGTAAATTGGAACGGCCGCCACGTGTCTCGTAAGTCCGGAATTTCGCTCGTAAGTTGGAACGGTTTTGCTAGCGCGACTACAAACACTTGTTTTTCATCGAAAAACTGCTTATGAGTGCATAAAAATGATCGGAAACGTGTGTCCACATGTTTAGCTAACGAACTGTGGTGAAAAAACACAGAAAAACTCGGTATTTTTTGCGTTTTTTCCAAAAATTCGCCAGCTCGTAAGTCCGGAACCTCGTAAGTAAGAGCGCTCGTAAGTTGGGGACTACCTGTATATTCCTTTTTGTTCTCAGCTTTCTGCACAACGAACTGACCCTCATTGAAAATAAGATTCACCTGACTTTGAATTTCACTGATGAAAGTTATTGTAAATTTTGTCCTCAGAAGCTTTGGAACATCCAGATGTTTGTGCTCAAAATAAATTATAAAAGTAATCATTTTTCTGGTTTGCAGGAAGGAGATGAAGACCAGTTTGGAAAAGTACGAGATGAACACTCAGATGAATACGGTGAAGGAGATATATTATTATTAATAATAATAATTAATATTTTGAAATTGTTTGTGTTTTTCACACGCACAGTTCAGTATTGTACCATGCTGGCGAGTGCTCAGAGTGAAGCAGAAAAGGAACGTATCATAGGGAAAATGGAGTCGGATCAGGAGCTGTCAAAAATCCTCTACCAGCTTCAGGAGACCGAGAAGGAGGACATAATTTGGGTAAGACTTCCTGTTTGTGAAGTTATGCCATAAAACCATTTGTCTGTGTGGACCGTCACAGCTCGGTTTTGTTTTCTAGGAAGAGCGATCTCGCAGGGAGAGGATAAATGGAGCTTATTTATATAGCGCTTTCCAGCCCCCTGTGAGGAGCCCCAAAGTGCTTTACAATACCAGCCATCCACCCATTCATTCAGACATTCATACACCGGTAGTGGTAGCCTTCCTTGCAAGGCGCCATCCAGACCTACCGGGAGCAACTCGGGGTTAAGTGTCTTGCTCAGGGACACAACGACACATGGTGGGCGGATGCGGGATTCGAACCTCCAACCTTCCGATCAGGGGTCGACTGCCATTACCACTACACCACGGCCGCCCCAGGGTGAGGAAGTCTCGTGTTGATGACTTGGAAGCAATGGACATTGGCCATGGAGAGGTAAATACTGTCACATTTACATACATACCGGTACATACATACTTGCATACATACATGTACATGTACACGTACATATATACATGCATACATACATACGTACATACATGTACATAGCGGTACATGTACATACATGTACATACCGGTACATGTGCATACATGTACATACCGGTACATGTGCATACATGTACATACCGGTACATGTGCATACATGTACATACCGGTACATGTGCATACATGTACATACCGGTACATGTGCATACATGTACATACCGGTACATGTGCATACATGTACATACCGGTACATGTGCATACATGTACATACCGGTACATGTGCATGCATGTACATACCGGTACATGTGCATGCATGTACATACCGGTACATGTGCATGCATGTACATACCGGTACATGTGCATGCATGTACATACCGGTACATGCATGTACATACCGGTACATGCATGTACATACCGGTACGTGCGTGTACATACCGGTACGTGCGTGTACATACCGGTACGTGTACGTGCGTGTACATACCGGTACGTGTACGTGCGTGTACATACCGGTACGTGTACGTGCGTGTACGTGTACGTGCGTGTACATGCGTGTACGTGTACGTGCGTGTACATGCGTGTACGTGTACGTACGTGTACATACGTGTACGTGTACGTACGTGTACATACGTGTACGTGTACGTACGTGTACATACGTGTACGTGTACGTGTACATGCATGTACGTGTACATGCATGTACGTGTACATACGTGTACATGCATGTACGTGTACATACGTGTACATGCATGTACGTGTACATACGTGTACATGCATGTACGTGTACATACGTGTACATGCATGTACGTGTACATACGTGTACATGCATGTACGTGTACATACCGGTACGTGTACATACGTGTACATACATGTACGTGTATGTACATGTACTTGTACATACATGTACATACATGTACGTGTATGTACGTGTATGTACATGTACATACATGTACGTGTATGTACGTGTATGTACATGTACATACATGTACGTGTATGTACGTGTATGTACATGTACATACATGTACATACATGTACGTGTACATACATGTACATACATGTACGTGTACGTACATGTACATACATGTACGTGTACGTACATGTACATACATGTACGTGTATGTACATGTACATACATGTACATACATGTACATACATGTACGTGTACGTACATGTACATACATGTACGTGTACATACCAGTACGTGTACATACATGTACATTTACATACATGTACGTGTACATACATGTACGCAGTGCTTTAAGTGGAAAAAAATAAGTGCCGGTACCCTCCCTTATCTCTTCAGACAGGCTTTTGGTTAATTTTGTACATTGATTTTAGAGTTTGTTATGTTTTACCTTTTTGTATAGTACTTCTGTGATTTTAAGATTTTATTTTTCCTTTTGTAAAGCACTACAGTATGTGACTCTCATGTCTGTGAAATGTGCTATATAAATAAAACATACTTACTAAAAGTAAAAACTCATTTCTTAAATATGCTGGTGAAGATGTTTTGCCAGAAATTTTGAATAAAGTAGAAGCCATTTCCTGCATTCTGGTGTATTTTAACAAGTTGTTAAACATCTATGTTTACCTACATGTAAACACTTGATTCAATAACTATTTTAGAGACATCTAACAAAATAAAGTCAGGTCCTGTGGACAGATTAAAAAATTGTTTAAATTATTATTGATCATGAATCAGGATATTTTAGAGACACCTCATTCAACTAGATCATATAGACATCATCCTGTTTTTAAACTCACTCCTGTGGCTATAATGAAATTAATGTGACACTTTATCACAGTGGCTTTAGGGGTGCAATTGACTTTTATTTTGTTAATTTTTATTTAGTTTTATTTGTAACACAACATGCCATTTTACTAAACAATGGTGACACTCAACTGCATGTATAAAAATATTAACTTTACCCAATGAACAGGTGACATTTTAATAACCACCAACAGTGAATTTAGGAGGGGTTTTTACTGTTTCTGATTTAGTGATAGATGTGGTTTAATGTAGAGACTTGCCTGCAGCTGTTCCTTCATACACACCGTGGTGAAGTTAGTTTATGACTCTGTCATGTTTTCATCAGCTGGGTTCTCTCGTATCGTCAAGAAACACTGCCTGTTCTACTTCCGCCTCCCTCGCGCTCTGTCGCGCGTTGCAGAGTTTGTTTGTTTTTTAACAGATTTCGCTGTTGTCTCCTCCCCCCGTCTGTCCTGAGGTTGTGATTGGCCAAATGACGCGCTCCACCAAAGATGTTTTATTGTCGAGAAGATGCATTGCTCTGTCTTGAAATCCAGTCAGGGGGAAATTATGCCGTCTTCCATGGGTCTTTCAAGTGAAGAAGACGAAAATAAGTTCCGGAACGCACCTTACTCTTAAAAAAAGTCCCGGTACTCTCAGGGTTAAATTTTAGAAGTGGTGGAACTGGGTTCCGGTGAGTTCCGGCCCACTTAAAGCACTGCATGTACGTGTACATAGATGTTCGTGTACATACCAGTACGTAAACATACTAGTAAGTGTACATACTAGTACGTGTACATACATGTACATACCGTACGTGTACATACGTGTACATGCGTGTACGTGTACGTACGTGTACATGCGTGTACGTGTACGTACGTGTACATGCGTGTACGTGTACGTACGTGTACATGCGTGTACGTGTACGTACGTGTACATGCGTGTACGTGTACGTACGTGTACATGCGTGTACGTGTACGTACGTGTACATGCGTGTACGTGTACGTACGTGTACATGCGTGTACGTGTACGTACGTGTACATGCGTGTACGTGTACGTACGTGTACATGCGTGTACGTGTACATACGTGTACATGCATGTACGTGTACATACGTGTACATACCGGTACGTGTACATACGTGTACATACATGTACGTGTATGTACATACGTGTACATACATGTACGTGTATGTACATACGTGTACATACATGTACGTGTATGTACATGTACATACATGTACATACATGTACGTGTATGTACATGTACATACATGTACATACATGTACGTGTACGTACATGTACATACATGTACATACATGTACGTGTACGTACATGTACATACATGTACGTGTACGTACATGTACATACATGTACGTGTATGTACATGTACATACATGTACATACATGTACGTGTACGTACATGTACATACATGTACATGTACATACACATGTACGTACATGTACATACATGTACGTGTACATACATGTACGTGTACATACATACGTGTACATACATGTACGTGTACATACATGTACGTGTACATACATGTACGTATACATGTACGTGTACATACGTGTACATACATGTACGTGTACATACATGTACGTGTACATACATGTACATACCGGTACGTGTACATACGTGTACATGCGTGTACGTGTACGTACGTGTACATGCGTGTACGTGTACGTACGTGTACATGCGTGTACGTGTACGTACGTGTACATGCGTGTACGTGTACGTACGTGTACATGCGTGTACGTGTACGTACGTGTACATGCGTGTACGTGTACGTACGTGTACTGTACGTGTACGTACGTGTACATGCGTGTACGTGTACATACGGGTACGTGTACGTACGTGTACATACGGGTACGTGTACGTACGTGTACATACGGGTACGTGTACGTACGTGTACATACGGGTACGTGTACGTACGTGTACATACGGGTACGTGTACGTACGTGTACGTACGTGTACATACGGGTACGTGTACGTACGTGTACATACGGGTACGTGTACGTACGTGTACATACGGGTACGTGTACGTACGTGTACATACGGGTACGTGTACGTACGTGTACATACGGGTACGTGTACGTACGTGTACATACGGGTACGTGTACGTACGTGTACATACGGGTACGTGTACGTACGTGTACATACGGGTACGTGTACGTACGTGTACATACGGGTACGTGTACGTACGTGTACATACGGGTACGTGTACGTACGTGTACATACGTGTACGTGTGTACGTGTACATACATGTACGTGTACGTACGTGTACATGCATGTACGTGTACATACGTGTACATACCGGTACGTGTACATACGTGTACATACATGTACGTGTATGTACATGTACATACATGTACATACATGTATGTGTATGTACATGTACATACATGTACATACATGTACATACATGTACGTGTACGTACATGTACATACATGTACGTGTACGTACATGTACATACATGTACGTGTACATACATGTACGTGTACGTACATGTACATACATGTACGTGTACATACATGTACGTGTACATACGTGTACATACAGATACATACTACATGCATGTACATACAGATACATACTACATGCCTGTACATACAGGTACATACTACATGCATGCATGTACATACCAGTACATACATGCATGTACATACATACCAGTACATACATACATACAACGTAATTACTACACACATACATACATACTACATGCATACATACACACATACATACCACATACGTACATACATACCTACAACATACTCCATAAATACTACACACATAATACATACATACTACATACATATAAATACATATATACATACAAATACATATACATACAAATACATATACATACAAATACATATACATACAAATACATATATATATATATATATATATATATATATATATATATATATATATATATATATATATATATATGTATATATATGTATATATATATATATACATATATATACACAAAAATGCATATACATACATGTATATATATACATACATTTACATACGTATGTATGTATGTAGTATGTATGTAGATGGCCTCGTTCATAGGAACGATGGTTTTAGAGAGGAGTAAAGGAGGCCATCTTTGTGAAAAGAAACCGTCCATCATTAAAGAGGGGTTGAGGCCTCCTGGTTCAACTGTCCCCCTCCTACAATGCTGTTATTGCTAGTATCTGCTGGTGAAGATTCTCAGTCATCCAGGACATGATAAATCGCTAGTATATTGCTAGTATCACTCAGCCCTCTGTGAATAGCAAACAACCATCAGGGTACTAACGATCCATCGTTAGGCTGATGGTCCTCCTTGATCATGGGAGCAGCTGGTTTTGTTTGTCATCAGAAAACTGGTTGATCCACTGAGAGGGTGCTATTTATAAGACTAAGCTGAATACAGCAGCTCAGACTGAGGAAGTCTTTCAGACGAAAGACGAAACATTTCTACTTTTTTGTTTTGTTTTGTTTTTTGAATGTCCAGAGGACCAGACTTAGCTTTTTTAAATATGTATTTTACTTTACTGAAACTTCAAAATAATTATAATGGTCGTCTTTTCTTTTAACAGGTGTTTTTTTTTCGGATAAATCCAGAAAAGGGAACCAAAGTGGAGAACAAACACTCAAAGCGTCGTCTCAACCTGAACCCCCGAGTCCTCACCCTGATACAGGAACTCACCGATCACGAGTGGTGTGACACCTAAATAAGGACTCTCTCTGTGGACTCTAACTTGTTCAATGAAGAGGTACTGCAAGTTTTTGCTTTTTGGACTATTAGCAGGAAAAAAATATTTGAAGTTTCTGCTCTGTGGACTGTTCATTGAAGAAGCACTGCAAGTTTTTGTTTTGTGGACTTTTAGCAGGAAAAAAATATTTGAAGTTTCTGCTCTGTGGACTGTTCATTGAAGAAGCACTGCAAGTTTTTGCTTTTTGGACTATTAGCAGGAAAAAAATATTTGACGTTTCTGCTCTGTGGACTGTTCATTGAAGAAGCACTGCAAGTTTTTGTTTTGTGGACTTTTAGCAGGAAAAAAATATTTGAAGTTTCTGCTCTGTGGACTGTTCATTGAAAAACCGCAAGTTTTTGGACTGTTCTGTTGGAGAAAAGGTACCGGTACTACAAGTTGTTGCTTTGTGGACGGTTGACGTATTGCACATTTTTGCCTAAACTTCCACATTTCCACATTTTTTGTTTAAAGTACTGTATTAAGACAACTGCTAAAAATGTAAACATTTACATTTAATTTATTTTAAGCTTTTTGCCTGGCATTTGGTACATTTTGTTAATTGAAAACTGTCTTGACTAAAAGAGGCTAATCTTCAGTTTTTGATTGTGGATTAAGTCAGAGTTGCTGAATTGTTTAAAAATGGTGACAATAAATTTTTCGAAAGTGATATGTACCTCTCATTCCATGATGTTACATTTTGCATGTTTTGTAATGACAGTAGTAGTACTGGTAGTCAGTTAGCGGGTTTAAAAAGTAACTTACCATTTAATTTGATTATTATTAGCGATGAACAAAATACACAAAATATCCTTTATTTTACATACAAAATTTTACTGTGGTTTTACCAGTTTAAATTAGTTTTTTGTTTGATATTTCCCAGTTAATTTAGCCAGTTGTTGATGTACAAAATGATTTGGTAGTAAGTTGTAGGTATTTAGTAATTCTAAGTGGGGTTAAATTTACATCAGTCCACACAAATTAAAAAAAATAAGTTAACACTAAGCATGGCTAATGAGTTATCTGAACTTATTTTTTTTGTATTAGTTGTACTACTTGATTTAGTACTGCAAACTTAAAAAAGATTAGCTTTTCTTACTCACTAATCTTAAGACTACTTTGCTTAATTTTTTTGAGGCAACGAGTTTGCGTACTTTTTTTAAGTAAGGTGAACTAAGTAGATCTTACAGTGTAGTTCTCAGGGTATAAAGTTAATGTCATCAAGAGTGAATGCTATCCTTTTAACCATTTGGCCCTAAAACTCTCCCAATCAGATGTCCCTTTTAAGCTATGCCCTTCGGGTTTTCGATATCTTGGGGTCAACATAACCAGATCTTTTAAGTCTCTGTACTCTAAAAATTTTCTTTCACTTTTGGTGGACATTAAAAAAGACTTTCAAAAATGGGAATCCCTCCCACTCTCGTCATACTATGCATGTCTACCTGTATTTTTACCAAGAAGTTTTTTTAACTCTTTAGATTCAGCTATTTGTAATTTTTTGTGGAATGGCAAAACACCCAGAGTAAGACAAAAAATAATTCAGAACTGAAAGTTTTATAGTGGTCTTTGCTTACCAAATTTTCGATTCTATTACTGGGCAGCTAATATAAACAAAATTGCTTTCTGGTCTAATCCGATTGATATAACCTGGTGTCAATTAGAAATATATTCATGTCCCTCAGCTTCACTTTCAGCTTTGCTTACAGGTCCAACTTCTGTGAACCCCTCTGGCCAAACTAACAACCCCATAGTTGTAGATACATTTTGGATATGGTTTCAGTTTAGGAAACAGTTTAAATTTACAGACCCCATAGTCCTGACCCCAATTTAAAAAAAAACAACAACAATGTTTAAACCTGCTCTTACTGATCCAACATTCTCCTTATGGCAGAATAAAGGACTAAAATGTTTCAAAGATTTATTTAGAGAAGGGTTGTTTTGCTCTTTCACTGATCTAGCTTCTAAATTTCATCTCCCACCCTCTCATTTGTTTAGATATTTCCAGATAAGAGCTTGTGCAAAATCCATATTTCCTAACTTCCCTCATCTGCCTCCTGAACAGCCGTGGAGCGAACTTATACAACTTAACAAATTTAAAAAAATTTAAAATTAAATTACAAATTACAGTATTGGACTTTGTATTATTTCATTTTATGCTTATGTTTATTAAATGTTTAATGTTCTAGTGTTGGTGTAACTTTTCATACTTTCTTACTACTACTATGCAAAAACTACTATGCAAAAACTCAGGACAGTATTACACTTTTATTATTTCATTTTATGCTTACAGAATTTTCTGGTGTATAGGTTGCACCTGTGTATAGGTCGCATTGTCCAATTATCACCAATAGATTGGAAAAATCCCTAGATAGGTCGCACTGGTGTATAGGTCGCACCTACGTTTAGCTCTGTTGCAAATGTCTGTCACAGGAGCGCCCAGAATATCAAAGTCAAAGTCAAAGTCAACTTTATTGTCAGAACTGCAATATGTACAGGACATACACAGGACCGAAATTGCGTTTCTCTCAGTCCCTCGGTGCAACAGTAACCATCTAAACACTAAAACATTTAATAAACATAAGCATAAAATAGTAAAAAAGTGTAACACTGTCCTGAGTTTTTTCATAATAGTATAAAAGTATGAAAATTTACACCAACACTGAAACACCAAACACCCAATGAACATAAGCATAAAATGAAATAATAAAAGTGTAATACTGTCCTGAGTTTTTGCATAGTAGTATGAAAAGTATAAAAACGTAAATCTATAAAATAAACTGAAGTTTCTAGCGTTGACATTTGCAAAGAGTGGCACAGCAGCATATAAGTTGATGTACACAGTATATGTATGAGGTAGTTGATGTTGGTATAGAGGCAAAGTGGCATATGAAGTAAGGCACATAAGGCACATTTGGCATCCTTAGATAAGGCTAGTCAGAGAATGCTGTATATGTATCTGCAGTAGTGTAGATAAAAGTAGTGTAAATGTAAACAGTAGTAATAAATGTAAAGCAGTAGTAATAAATGTAAACAGTATTAATAAATGTAAACAGTGAATGTAAACAGTAGTATGACTATAGGCAGTAATGTAATACAAACATTAGTGCAAATATGAGAAGTAGTGCAAACTGAATGAACACATGACCGAGAGTTTAGTGAATAACCCGTTTGATGACACAGAGTCCAGTGTTAAAAACTTTGTGTTGAGTGGTAATGTGTGAGAAAGTTTTTTGTGTTAAGGCAGTTCAAATGGGAGGGGAGGCAGAGCAGGCAGAGTGTTTAGCATTCTGACTGCCTGATGAACAGAGCTGTCTCTCAGTCTGCTGGTACGAGCCTGGAGACTCCTCAGTCTCCTCCCTGATGGCAGCAGTCTAAAGCGGCTGTGTAGTGGGTGTGTGGGATCACCTGCCATGCGGTGGGCTTTCCGAGTGAGGCGTTTGCTGTGTAAGTCCTGCAGTGAGGGCAAGGAGGTGCCGACGATCTTCTCAGCTGCTTTCACGATGCGCTGGAGGCTCTTGCGGCAGGATGCAGTGCATGCACCAAACCACACAGTGATGCAGCTGGTCAGGACACTTTCTATGGCACCTCTGTAGAAGGTGCACATGATGGAGGTTGAAGCTCCAGCCCTTTTCAGCTTGCGGAGAAAGTAGAGGCGCTGGTGAGCCTTCTTCGCCAGTGCTGCAGTGTTCCTGCTCCAGGACAGGTCCTTTGAGACGTGCACTCCCAGGAACTTGGTGCTGTCCACTCTCTCCACTGCGGTGCTGTTGATGGTCAGAGGGGCATGTTGTGCATCCCTCTTCCTGAAGTCCACGACAATCTCCTTTGTCTTCTCCACGTTGAGAGTGAGATTGTTGTGTCCGCACCACAAGGCCAAGCGGCTCACCTCGTTCCTGTAGTCCGTCTCATCGTTGTTGCTGATGAGACCTACCACTGTTGTGTCGTCCGCAAACTTGATGAAGTGGTTGGAGCTGTACGATGGTGTGCAGTCGTGTGTTAGCAGGGTGAATAGAAGGGGGCTCAGCACACATCCTTGTGGGGCCCCTGTGTTCAATGTGATGGTGCTAGATGTGTTACTCCCGATCCGTACTGTCTGTGGTCTCCCGGTCAGGAAGTCTAGCAGCCAGTTACACATTGAGGTGTTCAGCCCCAGACTGTCCAGTTTATGGATGAGCTGTTGGGGGATGATTGTGTTGAATGCCGAGCTGAAGTCGATGAACAGCATTCTAACATAAGAGTCCTTCGTGTCCAGATGTGTGAGAGCTGTGTGGAGGGCAGAGGAGATGGCATCGTCGGTTGAGCGATTAGGTCGGTATGCAAATTGGAAGGGATCCAGGGAGGCAGGGAGGACAGATGTGATGCTTTTCATGACTAGCCGTTCAAAGCACTTCATCAGGATGGGGGTGAGTGCTACTGGGCGATAGTCATTGAGGCATGCGGGCGTTGCCTTCTTTGGGACAGGGATGATGGTGGTGGCTTTGAAACAGGTGGGGACGATGGCCTGGCTCAGTGAGATGTTAAAGATGTCCGTGAAGACCGCTGCGAGTTCCCCTGCACAGTCCTTCAGCACACGACCAGGTATGTTGTCAGGACCAGAGGCCTTCCGGGCGTTAATCTTGATGAATGATCGCCTTACGCTGTCTGAGGACAGCGTCAGCACCTGGCCATCAGGAGAGGGGGGGAGTTTATGTGCTGGTGTGCTGTTACTTGCCTCGAACCGAGCAAAGAACTCATTCAGTTCATTCAGCGCAGAGGCTGAGCTGTCACAGGTCTGGGGGGGTGGTTTGTAGTTTGTGATGGTCTGTATTCCCTGCCACAGACTGCGTGTATCCCTGCTGTCCTTGAAACGGTGAGCTATTTTCCCAGAATACTGCCTCTTTGCCTTTCTGATGCCCCGGTCCAGGTTGTTTCTGGCTGCCCTCAGGCCCACCTGATCTCCCGCTTTGAAGGCAGCATTCCTGGCTTTCAGGAGTCTGTGAACCTCAGCTGTCAGCCATGGCTTCTGGTTAGCCCGAACAGTGATGGTTTTAAGGTTGGTTACATCATCAATGCACTTGGTGATGTATGAACATACAGTGTCTGAGTACTCCTGGAGACATGTGGTGTTGTTTGTGGTAGCAGCTTCTTTGAACATACTCCAATCTGTGGTGTCAAAACAGTCCTGGAGTGCCTCTGAAGACCCCTCTGGCCACACTCGTATCTGCTTGCGGACTGGTTTTGTGACTTTCACCAGTGGCCTGTATGCTGGCTTTAGCATAACACAGATATGGTCAGAAGCACCAATGTGGGGGAGGGGGATGGCTCTGTAGGAATTTTTCATGGTGGTGTAAACCTGGTCCAGGGTGTTGTTTCCTCTTGTTGCAAAGTTTATGTTTCTGTATGTTTTTGGAAGAACACTCTTTAAATCTGCTTGGTTGAAATCACCAGCCGTGATGAGAAAAGCATCAGGGTGGGCTGTTTGTTGCTCACTGATGTGCACATATAGTTCATTTAGTGCCTCACCTCTATCTTTGCTGTTGGAGCTTGGAGGGATATATACAGCAACAATCATAACAGCTGTAAACTCCCTCGGTAAGTAGAACGGTCTGCATTTAATAGTCATAAACTCCACAAAAGGTGAGCAGTGTTTGTAGACCACAGCAGCATCACGACACCATGCGTTGTTGATGTAAACACAGAGCCCGCCTCCGCGAGTCTTACCTCCCTTGATGAAAGCTCGGTCCGCTCTGTAGCATGTTAGCTGCTCCAGCTGAATAGCATGGTCCGGAACGTTGTTGTTAAGCCACGTTTCCGTGAATACAAACACACAACAGTCTCTCACAGTCTTTTGTGTCGTTCGTAGCAGGCGTATATAATCCAATTTGTTGTCCAAGGAGCGCACGTTAGCCAGAACCATGGATGGAATA
>JBBPBX010064583.1:0-20211 GCA_038048925.1 Garcialebias charrua | reverse complement strand
ACAGATCAGCAGCAACATGAAACAGATCAGCAGCAACATGAAACAGATCAGCAGCAACATGAAACAGATCAGCAGCAACATGAAACAGATCAGCAGCAACATGAAACAGATCAGCAGCAACATGAAACAGATCAGCAGCAACATGAAACAGATCAGCAGCAACATGAAACAGATCAGCAGCAACATGAAACAGATCAGCAGCAACATGAAACAGATCAGCAGCAACATGAAACAGATCAGCAGCAACATGAAACAGATCAGCAGCAACATGAAACAGATCAGCAGCAACATGAAACAGATCAGCAGCAACATGAAACAGATCAGCAGCAACATGAAACAGATCAGCAGCAACATGAAACAGATCAGCAGCAACATGAAACAGATCAGCAGCAACATGAAACAGATCAGCAGCAACATGAAACAGATCAGCAGCAACATGAAACAGATCAGCAGCAACATGAAACAGATCAGCAGCAACATGAAACAGATCAGCAGCAACATGAAACAGATCAGCAGCAACATGAAACAGATCAGCAGCAACATGAAACAGATCAGCAGCAACATGAAACAGATCAGCAGCAACATGAAACAGATCAGCAGCAACATGAAACAGATCAGCAGCAACATGAAACAGATCAGCAGCAACATGAAACAGATCAGCAGCAACATGAAACAGATCAGCAGCAACATGAAACAGATCAGCAGCAACATGAAACAGATCAGCAGCAACATGAAACAGATCAGCAGCAACATGAAACAGATCAGCAGCAACATGAAACAGATCAGCAGCAACATGAAACAGATCAGCAGCAACATGAAACAGATCAGCAGCAACATGAAACAGATCAGCAGCAACATGAAACAGATCAGCAGCAACATGAAACAGATCAGCAGCAACATGAAACAGATCAGCAGCAACATGAAACAGATCAGCAGCAACATGAAACAGATCAGCAGCAACATGAAACAGATCAGCAGCAACATGAAACAGATCAGCAGCAACATGAAACAGATCAGCAGCAACATGAAACAGATCAGCAGCAACATGAAACAGATCAGCAGCAACATGAAACAGATCAGCAGCAACATGAAACAGATCAGCAGCAACATGAAACAGATCAGCAGCAACATGAAACAGATCAGCAGCAACATGAAACAGATCAGCAGCAACATGAAACAGATCAGCAGCAACATGAAACAGATCAGCAGCAACATGAAACAGATCAGCAGCAACATGAAACAGATCAGCAGCAACATGAAACAGATCAGCAGCAACATGAAACAGATCAGCAGCAACATGAAACAGATCAGCAGCAACATGAAACAGATCAGCAGCAACATGAAACAGATCAGCAGCAACATGAACAGATCAGTAGCAACAGGAAATAGATCGGCAGCAACATGAACAGATCAGTAGCAACATGAACAGATCAGTAGCAACAGGAAACAGATCAGTAGCAACATGAAACAGATTAGCAGCAACATGCACAGATAAGTAGCAACATGAAACAGATCAGTAGTAACATGAACAGATCAGTAGCAACATGAACAGATCAGTAGCAACATGAAACTGATCAGTAGCAACATGAAACAGATCAGCAGCAACAGGAAACAGATCAGTAGCAACATGAAACAGATCAGAAGCAACATGAACAGATCAGCAGCAACACGAAAGAGATCAGCAGCAACATTAAACAGAACAGCAGCAACATGAAACAGATCAGCAACAACATGAAACAGATCAGCAGCAACATGAAACAGATCAGTAGCAACATGAACAGATAGGCAGCAACATGAACAGATCAGCAGCAACAAGAAACAGATCAGGAGCAACATGAAACAGATCAGTAGCAACATGAACAGATCAGTAGCAACATGAAACAGATTAGCAGCAACATGAAACAGATCAGTAGCAACATGAAACAGATCAGCAGTAACATGAAACAAATCAGAAGCAACACAAAAGAGATCAGCAGCAACATGAAACAGATCAGCAGCAACATGAAACAGATCAGCAGCAACATGAAACAGATCAGCAGCAACATGAAACAGATCAGCAGCAACATGAAACAGATCAGCAGCAACATGAAACAGATCAGCAGCAACATGAAACAGATCAGTAGCAACATGAAACAGATCAGCAGCAACATGAAACAGATCAGCAGCAACATGAAACAGATCAGCAGCAACATGAAACAGATCAGCAGCAACATGAAACAGATCAGCAGCAACATGAAACAGATCAGCAGCAACATGAAACAGATCAGCAGCAACATGAAACAGATCAGCAGCAACATGAAACAGATCAGCAGCAACATGAAACAGATCAGTAGCAACATGAAACAGATCAGTAGCAACATGAAACAGATCAGCAGCAACATGAAACAGATCAGCAGCAACATGAAACAGATCAGCAGCAACATGAAACAGATCAGCAGCAACATGAAACAGATCAGCAGCAACATGAAACAGATCAGCAGCAACATGAACAGATCAGTAGCAACAGGAAACAGATCAGTAGTAACATGAAACGGATCATCAGCAACTTGAAACAGATCATCAACAACATGAAACAGATCAGCAGCAACATAAATAGATCAACAGCAACATGAAACAGATCAGCATCAACATGAAACAGATCAGCAGCAAAATGAAACAGATCAGCAGAAATATGAAACAGATAAGCAGAAATATGAAACAGATCAGTAGCAACATGAACAGATCAGCAGCGACATGAAACAGATCAGTAGCAACATGAACAGATCAGTAGCAACAGGAAACAGATAAGCAGCAACATGAAACAGATCAGTAGCAACATGAAACAGATTAGCAGCAACATGAAACAGATCAGTAGCAACATGAAACAGATCAGCAGCAACATGAAACAGATCAGCAGCAACATGAAACAGATCAGCAGCAACATGAAACAGATCAGCAGCAACATGAAACAGATCAGCAGCAACATGAAACAGATCAGCAGCAACATGAAACAGATCAGCAGCAACATGAAACAGATCAGCAGCAACATGAAACAGATCAGCAGCAACATGAAACAGATCAGCAGCAACATGAAACAGATCAGCAGCAACATGAAACAGATCAGTAGCAACATGAAACAGATCAGCAGCAACATGAAACAGATCAGCAGCAACATGAAACAGATCAGCAGCAACATGAAACAGATCAGCAGCAACATGAAACAGATCAGCAGCAACATGAAACAGATCAGCAGCAACATGAAACAGATCAGCAGCAACATGAAACAGATCAGCAGCAACATGAAACAGATCAGCAGCAACATGAAACAGATCAGCAGCAACATGAAACAGATCAGCAGCAACATGAAACAGATCAGCAGCAACATGAAACAGATCAGCAGCAACATGAAACAGATCAGCAGCAACATGAAACAGATCAGCAGCAACATGAAACAGATCAGCAGCAACATGAAACAGATCAGCAGCAACATGAACAGATCAGTAGTGTAATAGATTAATAATAGTAATAAATGTAGAGTAAGGTATTTAAACACTTACTGATTTACTATTATTGTAGATGCGCAGTTTAGCAGACTTTAATCTTGCACAAACTGCCACCAAAGAGCGAGTTCTTCCTTTTTCCGATACTAAGTTGTTTTTACTGTGATTAGACAAGAAATGTAATTTCACGCTTAGACTTCAATTTATGTTGGTCTACCAAAAAAATAGACCTTTTATTGAAACTATCACAAAAATTACATTAAAACATTTGTATCGATATTAGCTCTGATTTAATAACTACGTTGACAAGAATTCAAATTAAAACAAACAGACAATTAGGAAATTAACTGTTGGCACATTTACTTGACAGATTAAATACTTATGAAAAATAAGAAATAGGAGGAAGAAGATGAAAGCTAAGTTAACTGAAATTAATTATTTGAAATAACCAGAGTGGCACCTTTCCCATACGGATCAGGCTGAGCCTCCGACACGTGCAGCATACAGACAACGCCTCTTTACCTGGTGACGAGACGTCTTGCGAGGTGAGGACTGAGAAGTCTGTGGACACTAACGGACTGTGTGGTCCAGTGAGCGTCCAGAGGACTTCGTGCGTGTATGACTGGGTCAGACGAGCGGGAGCACGCATTCACCGGCAGAAACAGGCCCCAATCGCACTGGTTGGACTTTCAAAGTAAAACTTCAGAAAACAAATTCTTTCAGAAAATGAATGTTGAGGCACAGCAAGGCTTTGCTGCGACTCTCAGCTGAGACGTGGGTCGAGTTGGCACAATGACCGGGCCGTCTATCAGCTTTCTCCAGGGAAGAGAGAACAGTTGCAACTTAGTTCTCCTCCAAAAACTAAACCAAAATCCAGGAAGTGCCCTTTAAGAAGGGGGTGTGACTTAGTCACATACTTCCTGCTGATTGGTTGACTTTGCAAGTGAGTGAGTTTGAGTGACAGATGATAGGGTAGACAATACACAGAACACATACGTGAGAAGATGCAGGTGCATGTGCACAAGTTAGTACTTTGTTTTGAGAACTGATTCATTGTTTTTAGAAAGGACGGGAGACCGAAAGCAAGCTATGTCTAGCACTTTTCCTTTGAAACAAAAACAGTTCAAAGAAATACGAAGGATTGTTCCTTCAACTTTCGACACTTATTCTGCCTAGAGCAGACAGTTCAAAGCATGATCATTCTGAGATGTTCTCTTAACTTTGTCATATTTAAAATATACCAGTTTAGTAAAATCATCATTGAAATGACAAAAATACTGTTTGATCAATTCTGAATTAACACACATTAAAGAGAAAGTTCAATCTGATTAATTAGTGTCCATTAATTCATAATAATTGTTAAAATATATAAGTGTCCATCTGTCTCCTTGAGGTTCAAGCAAGTGTAACACTGAGTGATTCAGAGAGGTGTAGAGAGGTGTACTTGAAGGTCAAGACAGAAATATCAGAGGCTAGGTGTATCACTACAGTCCCCCTTTTTGGAAGTCATCGCCTGTCCTTGGAGATGAGTTCCAACACGAAAGGATACCACCGAATGTCTCTGACCTCTATGTAATCCAGCAAATGGAAAAAGAAAAATCAAAAAGTTCAAAATTATACTCCCATAATGTTTTTGGAAATTCCATACTGTTCGTAGGTAATCCCATTGCGGCAAGCTTTTAATCCTTTGGAAAACATAGTCTGTTAACCCATGGAAAACTGAGTCTGTGATCCCTTGGAAAACAAAGTCTTATAATCCACAACGGTAAATCCACAACGATGGGGGTTATTGATTTCATCAGCAAGAATGGTTTTAATCAGCATGTAGAGGGGATCCCTCGATTGAAGCAGAGGAGGCGGGCCTTGGATGAAGGTTGAAGACCAACGTTGGATCAGCAGGTCCCCACATCGAAGGTTGCAGGCTGGATGGCTTCCAGTCGGTGCCACCCTGGTTCAATGTGTCATGCAATTATGTGGTTTTAGGTGGGCTTATGATTGGGATTTCTACATTAGGCCCTACCTATATGCACCTGGTATGTAAGCTATCATGGATTAGATCAGCTACAATTACCAATTAAGGGGTGGATCAATGCTGTAAAAATCAGAAATAGGGATCTATACCTATAGAAATGTGGAGGGCTTCTGTAACGAAGGCCTCTTCTTTCAAACTATTCCTCCATTCATTATTTAGTTTAGGTTAAACTAAAATAAAAAATGAAACTAGTTTGGTCTAAATGTCTGTTGTCTTTTAGACGAACGACGCAAGATTTGGTAATCCCTAAAAATTTTGAAGTCTATGGCGAGACTCATCAAAATGAATAGATCTAGAATAGAAACGATCGAATCGGTTCTACCTAAATGATTGGGAGATCAGTGTAGATTATAGTACCTTAAGTAGTATTAATCTACTATGACTCTTCAAAGATTGAGATCTTTAACAAAATGAACAGCATGTTGGCATAGTTAAAATCCATTTAAGTCTTCAACTTATCAACAATCAAAACCTCTTTTGGCTGGGAGTGTTCAGAAAACAATAACAACTTCAATAACACAAAAGTAGCAATTAAGCAACTAAAAAACAACGTTTCACTACGTCAAACTCACTCTGGTCGTCAGATTCCACGTCACACACAAGAAAAACAGTTCTTAGCTTTATAACCGATGTCAATTAAATCCTGCAGATTTAAACGGTTGTTAAGGTTAGTTTTTGTTGTGGGTTTTATGCTTAGCGTTTCTAAGTTCTAGTTGGAACGGTTTCTTTTCGCAACTAGAATAGTTTAAACTGTTTAAGCTTATTTACTATCCTGTGCTTGGACGACCTTCTTTTCCCATGAAGTCTGTGAGTTTGCGAGATCTTTGTCGTTTGTGGGGTTATTGAAATCTTTGTCCTTGACATGGGCATGGCCTAACATCACCCCCCTGTGGTCATGAGGGACCAAGCACACGGGTGTGGACGTCCGTCCATGGGCACGAGTTAGGATGCCATTGTTTAGTTTAAGCTGTTCGCGCAGTTTATGGGGAACCTTGTACAGGAACCTTATAGGTTTCGGCCAACGTACCTCTGTACGTTTACCTCTTTCTGCGTAATGCAGGTGTGTCACAACGGTCGGCGCCGTCGCAGGCGTGTCTCTGTCGTTGTGATGTATGTCTTGCCACTTCATGAATGAAGAGGTGCTCTTTGAGCCTGTAAGAACTATGTCATCTCTGAGTAGTTCTAAATTCAAATGCTCTTGAACCAAGGTTTCATTGAAAGCTTGGCTGATAACTGCATTACCTGTCCCAGAGGACAGTACAGCGTTCTCGGTGTGTGACCCTAGGATCTCTACACCGTCGTTTACCTGTGGTAGGAAGTGTGAGTCTGCCCCCCTTTTGTTAGAGGAGGGGTCCTCAAAATCTGTAACAATGAAGTCCAAGTGACTGTCAGCGTGTAGTAGACTGTCACCTTGTGGGCTCAGATGTCCTTGAACCAAGACTTCACTGAAAACTTGGCCGTATGCCGAATTACCCGTCCCACAGGACAGTACAGCGTCATCGGTGTGGGACTCTTGGATCTCCACACCTTCATCTACCTGTGGTAGGAAGTGGTCAGGGAGTGCTGAAGGTGTCAGCTCGCAGAGGAGGTCCTCGTGATGGGCCAGAGTCTGGTCCACCTGTTGAGTCTCCTCTGTCTCACCTGTAGTTGAAGGTTCACTTACCGGGTCTGCGGTCTCGGTTGGGGAATCCCATGTGACCTCAGTGGTACCTGTTGTTAGACAGTCAGTGTCCTGACCTTGAGGAGGTACCACGATTGGCAGTGGACTGCTCACTGTGGCCCACATTGTCTGATTGCCATAATTTATAATCGCTTCAAAGCGATTTACAAAATCTTGGCCAACCACAAATGGAGCCTGGAGTGAGTCAAGTTCAGACACATATACCGGGTGGTATAGTGTCATTTCGCCAATCTGCATGTGAACCATGGCTATTAGGGTTGTTCTCGTCTTTGCAAGGCCTTGTTGCTCACCATAAGTGTATTTCACAAAGGGTATTTGCCTGCCAACATCGTTAGCGGCGGTCCTTAGCTCCTCAAACAGTTCGGCTGACATGGTAGACACGTCTGAGCCGCTAACCAGGAGCGCTTCTTGCTCTAGGACCCCTTCCAATGTGAGTGGGAGGTAAGCTCTCTTAGCTTTACCCCTTCTTACAAAGTGACACAGAAACCGTTCAGGTTTTTCCACACGTGTCTGTGTACGTGTGACTCTGTCTGTGTAATCGTCGTTGCTGTCAGCATCATGATGGCTGTCTGCCTCATGACCTTCAGGATGTGGACTTTCAGGACGCTGATCATCAGCAATTTGATTGCTGTCAGCATTTATGTCAATGTTGACGTTGTTGTTGTCAACTGTGTGCACTGAGTTGCTGCAAAAGGCAGTGCTGCGCGTCGCCTCATTAGGATGAACAACGTCGTTTGTGTTATCCTCAAGGACAACGTCATACGATGTGTCAGCTTGGTCAACCACTGTAACATTCAAATCATTTGACAAACAACTCACAACCTCAGTCACGTTCTCGCGCGGAGGCGCCGCTCCCATAATCTGGAGCTTGTGTGACTCTTTGCACGTCTCGAACTGTGCAGTTCGAGGGGCAGGGGCAGTAGGGCCGCTTCTCGCGGGTACATGTCGGGACAGACCATTTTCCAATGGTTCACAGTGTCCATGCAACCGCCTTCGAATCTCACCGATTGTGAGATCCACGAGAGAACTCTTTTGGTTCGATCCGGACCATCTGGGTTCATCTGGAGGGCGAACACCTACCTTATGTAGTTCTCTGCTCATCTCAAGGTTTTCAACCTGAGGGGCAGGGGGTTCAGAAATTCCCGTGAACCGATCTGAGTCACATTTATAGGCCGTAGCACCATGCTGATGTCGTTATTACGAAAAACCTGTGTCCTCTCGCACTTTGAAGGAGAGGAAACCTCTTCTACTTCCTGCAAGTGGGATGTGACCTTTTGACCTGGGCACACCACTGAGGGTGTTTTCCGTCGTTCGAGCATGTCAAAAAATTCCACAGCACATTCTTTAATTTCTGCCATGGTACCCTCTTCGCAATTAACATTGAAGCGGACACATTTCATTATGAACGGTATCAGATTCAAAGTGAACCGTCTTTTAAACTCCACATCATCCTCTATTCCAGGTACAGCTTTATTCCCTGTGTAAACAGAGAGGAGCCTGTCATAAAACACCAGGGGATGTTCACCTGGTTCCTGAAGGACGTTCTTTGCAGCTAAGTGCCTATCAAAGGATGCACCTGTTAGAACGTCCATCTTCCTACTGATTTTCTGTGAAAAATCAAGGACAGTCGGTCTTATATCACAGTGGATAGTCTCACCATGTGATGCCAAGATGTGAAATTAAATAAAAATCAGTGATTTCTAGTAATTTGTCGACCTGTGACAAGGTCAAACAAAACGGCTGTCGTTGTGAGATTTTTTGTGAAAACCAAGACAAAAGAAGCCTCATGTGTGTTATTTTAAACATGCAGTTTAAAAACACAGGGACAGAGATCCAGTTCTGCACAGAATTGATGATAAGAGTGTCAAGGCTTATCAAAAACAGACATGTCTGTATTAAAATCTGTGTAACTGTTCTGCCATCAACATTTGATTATATGTGAAAATCAAACTAAAGTGTGCTGTGAGTACAATATTCTCAAAATGTTTCCCGTTTAAAACAGGAACAGTTAACATGTACAAATTACAGGAAGACTGCGTCTTCTCTAGTAACCAGCAGGGGTCACAGCGCTGGAAGTGAGTTTATCACTTCTGCGACTGTAATTTCTCTATCTGACCGCTTTAGAGGCACTGTTATCACCAGTGAGCGCAGCCGTAGCTTTCAGCCCACACAGACATCCAACACGGATGAAAAGCATCAATCAGACAGATCTAAAGCGTAACGTGATAAGCTCTAGAACCCAGGCTCACAAAAACGAAATCATGTGAGCAAAATCGGTTGAACTGTGAAACATTTTAAACTGCGTTTAAAAGAAATAAGGTCGGTCCTCATAAAACCGGCAAAATCGGCGTCACGTGACCTGGTCACATGGCGATCGGCAGTTCTCAGAGCAACCGGCTCCGTCCACCCACTAAAATCTCAAAAACACCGCGATTAAACAGTCTTTTTAATGACAGTAATGGACAAACAAGCACGGAAACTCGTCTGAGATAAGCTGTGAAGTGAAAGTGACGAGGAGCGGGGCTTCACCCACTGCGCATGCGTCAACACATACAGCGTAATCGACCAATCACAGCGAAGACAGAACTGTAGTTCTAAAACCCAAGTGTTCATGGGAAATTGTGTCTTCCAAACCTAACGCCGCCCACAGGCGACGTGCCGTTCGAGCGGTGCGTTCACGGACCTGCGGTCTTTTGAACTCTAGCGAGGAACGGACTTTTTAACGTCCTAAAACAGTCATAAATACCGCAAAACACCGCGGTCAAGCCAGTCTTCGACGATATTACGTGTATAGAACTCAAACAACACAAATAAACTGTCAGAAAGTGTGCAAAAATGAATCTGACAACCAGAGTCTACAGAAACCAACGTTCTTGAACGCGACACACAATGGACCAATCACAGCGTTTTAAGCAGCCATCTTGTCTCTCGGTACCGTTAGCTTATAGCTCGACCCAAGGTTCTAGACACTTCTTTCACAAAATAAACGTATCTTTACACCGCAGAAAATACTGTCAATGAGCTCAAACACAACCACGCTAGCTCTCACGCCCCCAGGGGAGGCAGCACTCTAACTGTGTACAACAGCGGACTTTACGTCAAACGGAACCGGAACTCGGTCCAAAGCGAAGCGGATTTTTCCCGAACCTCGGCAAACACGTTGTAACAGATTAGGTAAAATGGAGCAGCAAATGTGTGAACAGACCTTCAACAGCAAACCGCAGATGTAATCAAATGAAGCAGTGGTGACACGGCGGTCACAAAATGAACAATGCATGCAGCCTCGTGACACGTAATGAAACGTCTCACAAAAACAAACACTCATTCATCCGCAGCTCCAAAACATACGTCGGAATGTGAAAGAAAAACAATTTTAACGGGAAAATAATCCAGACAATGCCACAATTAGCAACTCCCGGACACTCACCAGCCAAAACTATTCAAAAGCCCAAAACCAGGATGCAAACTAATGCCAACAAACTCCGTAACATCAAGCTACACAAAACAACTTAATAAACGTTCCAGGAACTCGGACGAGCCACCAATTGTAATAGATTAATAATAGTAATAAATGTAGAGTAAGGTATTTAAACACTTACTGATTTACTATTATTGTAGATGCGCAGTTTAGCAGACTTTAATCTTGCACAAACTGCCACCAAAGAGCGAGTTCTTCCTTTTTCCGATACTAAGTTGTTTTTACTGTGATTAGACAAGAAATGTAATTTCACGCTTAGACTTCAATTTATGTTGGTCTACCAAAAAAATAGACCTTTTATTGAAACTATCACAAAAATTACATTAAAACATTTGTATCGATATTAGCTCTGATTTAATAACTACGTTGACAAGAATTCAAATTAAAACAAACAGACAATTAGGAAATTAACTGTTGGCACATTTACTTGACAGATTAAATACTTATGAAAAATAAGAAATAGGAGGAAGAAGATGAAAGCTAAGTTAACTGAAATTAATTATTTGAAATAACCAGAGTGGCACCTTTCCCATACGGATCAGGCTGAGCCTCCGACACGTGCAGCATACAGACAACGCCTCTTTACCTGGTGACGAGACGTCTTGCGAGGTGAGGACTGAGAAGTCTGTGGACACTAACGGACTGTGTGGTCCAGTGAGCGTCCAGAGGACTTCGTGCGTGTATGACTGGGTCAGACGAGCGGGAGCACGCATTCACCGGCAGAAACAGGCCCCAATCGCACTGGTTGGACTTTCAAAGTAAAACTTCAGAAAACAAATTCTTTCAGAAAATGAATGTTGAGGCACAGCAAGGCTTTGCTGCGACTCTCAGCTGAGACGTGGGTCGAGTTGGCACAATGACCGGGCCGTCTATCAGCTTTCTCCAGGGAAGAGAGAACAGTTGCAACTTAGTTCTCCTCCAAAAACTAAACCAAAATCCAGGAAGTGCCCTTTAAGAAGGGGGTGTGACTTAGTCACATACTTCCTGCTGATTGGTTGACTTTGCAAGTGAGTGAGTTTGAGTGACAGATGATAGGGTAGACAATACACAGAACACATACGTGAGAAGATGCAGGTGCATGTGCACAAGTTAGTACTTTGTTTTGAGAACTGATTCATTGTTTTTAGAAAGGACGGGAGACCGAAAGCAAGCTATGTCTAGCACTTTTCCTTTGAAACAAAAACAGTTCAAAGAAATACGAAGGATTGTTCCTTCAACTTTAAACACTTATTCTGCACAGAGAACACAGTTCAAAGCATGATCATTCTGAGATGTTCTCTTAACTTCGTCATATTTAAAATATACCAGTTTAGTAAAATCATCATTGAAATGACAAAAATACTGTTTGATCAATTCTGAATTAACACACATTAAAGAGAAAGTTCAATCTGATTAATTAGTGTCCATTAATTCATAATAATTGTTAAAATATATAAGTGTCCATCTGTCTCCTTGAGGTTCAAGCAAGTGTAACACTGAGTGATTCAGAGAGGTGTAGAGAGGTGTACTTGAAGGTCAAGACAGAAATATCAGAGGCTAGGTGTATCACTACAGTAGCAACAGGAAATAGATCAGTAGCAACAGGAAACAGATCAGCAGCAACATGAAACAGATCAGTAGCAACAGGAAACAGATCAGTAGCAACAGGAACCAGATTAGCAGCAACATGAACAGATAAGCAGCAACATGAAACAGATCAGCAGTAACATGAAACAGATCAGCAGCAATATGAAACAGATCGGCAGCAACATGAAACACACCAGCAGCAACATGAAACAGATCAGCAGCAACATGAAACAGATCAGCAGTAACATGAAACGGATCATCAGCAACTTGAAACAGATCATCAACAACATGAAACAGATCATCAACAACATGAAACAGATCAGCAGCAACATAAATAGATCAACAGCAACATGAAACAGATCAGCATCAACATGAAACAGATCAGTAGCAACATGAAACAGATCGGCAGCAACATGAACAGATCAGCAGCAACATGAACAGATCAGTAGCAACATGAAACAGATCAGCAGCAACATGAACAGATCAGTAGCAACAGGAAACAGATCAGTAGCAACAGGAAACAGATTAGCAGCAACATGAACAGATAAGCAGCAACATGAAACAGATCAGCAGTAACATGAAACAGATCAGCAGCAATATGAAACAGATCGGCAGCAACATGAAACACATCAGCAGCAACATGAAACAGATCAGCAGCAACATGAAACAGATCAGCAGTAACATGAAACGGATCATCAGCAACTTGAAACAGATCATCAACAACATGAAACAGATCAGCAGCAACATAAATAGATCAACAGCAACATGAAACAGATCAGCATCAACATGAAACAGATCAGCAGCAAAATGAAACAGATCAACGACATGTAACAGATCAGCAGTGACATGAAACAGATCAGCAGCAACATGAAACTGATCAGCAGCAACATGAAACTGATCAGCAGCAACATGAAACAGATCAGCAGCAACATGAAACAGATCAGCAGCAACATGAAACAGATCAGCAGCAACATGAAACAGATCAGCAGCAACATGAAACAGATCAGCAGCAACATGAAACAGATCAGCAGCAACATGAAACAGATCAGCAGCAACATGAAACAGATCAGCAGCAACATGAAACAGATCAGCAGCAACATGAAACAGATCAGCATCAACATGAAACAGATCAGCAGCAACATGAAACAGATCGGCAGCAACATGAAACAGATCGGCAGCAACATGAAACAGATCGGCCGCAACATGAACAGATCAGTAGCAACAGGAAATATATCAGCAGCAACATGAAACAGATCAGTAGCAACAGGAAACAGATCAGTAGCAACAGGAAACAGATCAGTAGCAACAGGAAACAGATTAGCAGCAACATGAACAGATAAGCAGCAACATGAAACAGATCAGCAGTAACATGAAACAGATCAGCAGCAATATGAAACAGATTGGCAGCAACATGAAACACATCAGCAGCAACATGAAACAGATCAGCAGCAACATGAAACAGATCAGCAGTAACATGAAACGGATCATCAGCAACTTGAAACAGATCATCAACAACATGAAACAGATCAGCAGCAACATAAATAGATCAACAGCAACATGAAACAGATCAGCATCAACATGAAACAGATCAGTAGCAACATGAAACAGATCGGCAGCAACATGAACAGATCAGACATGCAGCAGCAACATGAAACAGATCAGTAGCAACATGAAACAGATCAGCAGCAACATGAAACAGATCAGTAGCAGCAACATGAAACAGATCAGCAGCAACATGAAACAGATCAGCAGCAATATGAAACAGATCAGCAGCAACATGAAACAGATCAGCAGCAACATGAAACAGATCAGCAGCAACATGAAACAGATCAGCAGTAACATGAAACGGATCATCAGCAACTTGAAACAGATCATCAACAACATGAAACAGATCAGCAGCAACATAAATAGATCAACAGCAACATGAAACAGATCAGCATCAACATGAAACAGATCAGTAGCAACATGAAACAGATCGGCAGCAACATGAACAGATCAGTAGCAACATGAACAGATCAGTAGCAACATGAAACAGATCAGCAGCAACATGAACAGATCAGTAGCAACAGGAAACAGATCAGTAGCAACAGGAAACAGATTAGCAGCAACATGAACAGATAAGCAGCAACATGAAACAGATCAGCAGTAACATGAAACAGATCAGCAGCAATATGAAACAGATCGGCAGCAACATGAAACACATCAGCAGCAACATGAAACAGATCAGCAGCAACATGAAACAGATCAGCAGTAACATGAAACGGATCATCAGCAACTTGAAACAGATCATCAACAACATGAAACAGATCAGCAGCAACATAAATAGATCAACAGCAACATGAAACAGATCAGCATCAACATGAAACAGATCAGCAGCAACATGAAACAGATCAACAACATGTAACAGATCAGCAGTGACATGAAACAGATCAGCAGCAACATGAAACTGAGCAACATGAAACAGATCAGCAGCAACATGAAACTGATCAGCAGCAACATGAAACAGATCAGCAGCAACATGAAACAGATCAGCAGCAACATGAAACAGATCAGCAGCAACATGAAACAGATCAGCAGCAACATGAAACAGATCAGCAGCAACATGAAACAGATCAGCAGCAACATGAAACAGATCAGCAGCAACATGAAACAGATCAGCATCAACATGAAACAGATCAGCAGCAACATGAAACAGATCGGCAGCAACATGAAACAGATCGGCAGCAACATGAAACAGATCGGCCGCAACATGAACAGATCAGTAGCAACATGAAATATATCAGCAGCAACATGAAACAGATCAGTAGCAACATGAAACAGATCAGTAGCAACAGGAAACAGATCAGTAGCAACAGGAAACAGATTAGCAGCAACATGAACAGATAAGCAGCAACATGAAACAGATCAGCAGTAACATGAAACAGATCAGCAGCAATATGAAACAGATTGGCAGCAACATGAAACACATCAGCAGCAACATGAAACAGATCAGCAGCAACATGAAACAGATCAGCAGTAACATGAAACGGATCATCAGCAACTTGAAACAGATCATCAACAACATGAAACAGATCAGCAGCAACATAAATAGATCAACAGCAACATGAAACAGATCAGCATCAACATGAAACAGATCAGTAGCAACATGAAACAGATCGGCAGCAACATGAACAGATCAGTAGCAACATGAACAGATCAGTAGCAACATGAAACAGATCAGCAGCAACATGAACAGATCAGTAGCAACAGGAAACAGATCAGTAGCAACAGGAAACAGATTAGCAGCAACATGAACAGATAAGCAGCAACATGAAACAGATCAGCAGTAACATGAAACAGATCAGCAGCAATATGAAACAGATCGGCAGCAACATGAAACACATCAGCAGCAACATGAAACAGATCAGCAGCAACATGAAACAGATCAGCAGTAACATGAAACGGATCATCAGCAACTTGAAACAGATCATCAACAACATGAAACAGATCAGCAGCAACATAAATAGATCAACAGCAACATGAAACAGATCAGCATCAACATGAAACAGATCAGCAGCAAAATGAAACAGATCAACAACATGTAACAGATCAGCAGTGACATGAAACAGATCAGCAGCAACATGAAACTGATCAGCAGCAACATGAAACAGATCAGCAGCAACATGAAACAGATCAGCAGCAACATGAAACAGATCAGCAGCAACATGAAACAGATCAGCAGCAACATGAAACAGATCAGCAGCAACATGAAACAGATCAGCAGCAACATGAAACAGATCAGCAGCAACATGAAACAGATCAGCAGCAACATGAAACAGATCAGCAGCAACATGAAACAGATCAGCAGCAACATGAAACAGATCAGCAGCAACATGAAACAGATCAGCAGCAACATGAAACAGATCAGCAGCAACATGAAACAGATCAGCAGCAACATGAAACAGATCAGCAGCAACATGAAACAGATCAGCAGCAACATGAAACAGATCAGCAGCAACATGAAACAGATCAGCAGCAACATGAAACAGATCAGCAGCAACATGAAACAGATCAGCAGCAACATGAAACAGATCAGCAGCAACATGAAACAGATCAGCAGCAACATGAAACAGATCAGCAGCAACATGAAACAGATCAGCAGCAACATGAAACAGATCAGCAGCAACATGAAACAGATCAGCAGCAACATGAAACAGATCAGCAGCAACATGAAACAGATCAGCAGCAACATGAAACAGATCAGCAGCAACATGAAACAGATCAGCAGCAACATGAAACAGATCAGCAGCAACATGAAACAGATCAGCAGCAACATGAAACAGATCAGCAGCAACATGAAACAGATCAGCAGCAACATGAAACAGATCAGCAGCAACATGAAACAGATCAGCAGCAACATGAAACAGATCAGCAGCAACATGAAACAGATCAGCAGCAACATGAAACAGATCAGCAGCAACATGAAACAGATCAGCAGCAACATGAAACAGATCAGCAGCAACATGAAACAGATCAGCAGCAACATGAAACAGATCAGCAGCAACATGAAACAGATCAGCAGCAACATGAAACAGATCAGCAGCAACATGAAACAGATCAGCAGCAACATGAAACAGATCAGCAGCAACATGAAACAGATCAGCAGCAACATGAAACAGATCAGCAGCAACATGAAACAGATCAGCAGCAACATGAAACAGATCAGCAGCAACATGAAACAGATCAGCAGCAACATGAAACAGATCAGCAGCAACATGAAACAGATCAGCAGCAACATGAAACAGATCAGCAGCAACATGAAAACAGAGCAACATGAAACAGATCAGCAGCAACATGAAACAGATCAGCAGCAACATGAAACAGATCAGCAGCAACATGAAACAGATCGCAGCAACATGAAACAGATCGGCAGCAACATGAAACAGATCGGCAGCAACATGAACAGATCAGTAGCAACAGGAAATAGATCGGCAGCAACATGAACAGATCAGTAGCAACATGAACAGATCAGTAGCAACAGGAAACAGATCAGTAGCAACATGAAACAGATTAGCAGCAACATGCACAGATAAGTAGCAACATGAAACAGATCAGTAGTAACATGAACAGATCAGTAGCAACATGAACAGATCAGTAGCAACATGAAACTGATCAGTAGCAACATGAAACAGATCAGCAGCAACAGGAAACAGATCAGTAGCAACATGAAACAGATCAGAAGCAACATGAACAGATCAGCAGCAACACGAAAGAGATCAGCAGCAACATTAAACAGATCAGCAGCAACATGAAACAGATCAGCAACAACATGAAACAGATCAGCAGCAACATGAAACAGATCAGTAGCAACATGAACAGATCGGCAGCAACATGAACAGATCAGCAGCAACATGAAACAGATCAGGAGCAACATGAAACAGATCAGTAGCAACATGAACAGATCAGTAGCAACATGAAACAGATTAGCAGCAACATGAAACAGATCAGTAGCAACATGAAACAGATCAGCAGTAACATGAAACAGATCAGCAGCAACATGAAAGAGATCAGCAGCAACATGAAACAGATCAGCAGCAACATGAAACAGATCGGCAGCAACATGAAACAGATCGGCAGCAACATGAAACAGATCGGCAGCAACATGAAACAGATCAGCAGCAACATGAAACAGATCAGCAGCAACATGAAACAGATCAGCAGCAACATGAAACAGATCAGCAGCAACATGAAACAGATCAGCAGCAACATGAAACAGATCAGCAGCAACATGAAACAGATCAGCAGCAACATGAAACAGATCAGCAGCAACATGAAACAGATCAGCAGCAACATGAAACAGATCAGCAGCAACATGAAACAGATCAGCAGCAACATGAAACAGATCAGCAGCAACATGAAACAGATCAGCAGCAACATGAAACAGATCAGCAGCAACATGAAACAGATCAGCAGCAACATGAAACAGATCAGCAGCAACATGAACAGATCAAGCAGCAACATGAAACAGATCAGCAGTAACATGAAACAGATCAGCAGCAATATGAAACAGATCAGCAGCAACATGAACAGATCAGTAGCAACAGGAAACAGATCAGTAGTAACATGAAACGGATCATCAGCAACTTGAAACAGATCATCAACAACATGAAACAGATCAGCAGCAACATAAATAGATCAACAGCAACATGAAACAGATCAGCATCAACATGAAACAGATCAGCAGCAAAATGAAACAGATCAGCAGAAATATGAAACAGATAAGCAGAAATATGAAACAGATCAGTAGCAACATGAACAGATCAGCAGCGACATGAAACAGATCAGTAGCAACATGAACAGATCAGTAGCAACAGGAAACAGATAAGCAGCAACATGAAACAGATCAGTAGCAACATGAAACAGATTAGCAGCAACATGAAACAGATCAGCAGCAACATGAAACAGATCAGCAGCAACATGAAACAGATCAGCAGCAACATGAAACAGATCAGCAGCAACATGAAACAGATCAGCAGCAACATGAAACAGATCAGCAGCAACATGAAACAGATCAGCAGCAACATGAAACAGATCAGCAGCAACATGAAACAGATCAGCAGCAACATGAAACAGATCAGCAGCAACATGAAACAGATCAGCAGCAACATGAAACAGATCAGCAGCAACATGAAACAGATCAGCAGCAACATGAAACAGATCAGCAGCAACATGAAACAGATCAGCAGCAACATGAAACAGATCAGCAGCAACATGAAACAGATCAGCAGCAACATGAAACAGATCAGCAGCAACATGAAACAGATCAGCAGCAACATGAAACAGATCAGCAGCAACATGAAACAGATCAGCAGCAACATGAAACAGATCAGCAGCAACATGAAACAGATCAGCAGCAACATGAAACAGATCAGCAGCAACATGAAACAGATCAGCAGCAACATGAAACAGATCAGCAGCAACATGAAACAGATCAGCAGCAACATGAAACAGATCAGCAGCAACATGAAACAGATCAGCAGCAACATGAAACAGATCAGCAGCAACATGAAACAGATCAGCAGCAACATGAAACAGATCAGCAGCAACATGAAACAGATCAGCAGCAACATGAAACAGATCAGCAGCAACATGAAACAGATCAGTAGCAACATGAAACAGATCAGTAGCAACAGGAAACAGATCAGCAGCAACATGAACAGATAAGCAGCAACATGAAACAGATCAGCAGTAACATGAAACAGATCAGCAGCAATATGAAACAGATCGGCAGCAACATGAAACACACCAGCAGCAACATGAAACAGATCAGCAGCAACATGAAACAGATCAGCAGTAACATGAAACGGATCATCAGCAACTTGAAACAGATCATCAACAACATGAAACAGATCATCAACAACATGAAACAGATCAGCAGCAACATAAATAGATCAACAGCAACATGAAACAGATCAGCATCAACATGAAACAGATCAGCAGCAACATGAAACAGATCAGCAGCAACATGAAACAGATCAGCAGCAACATGAAACAGATCAGCAGCAACATGAAACAGATCAGCAGCAACATGAAACAGATCAGCAGCAACATGAAACAGATCAGCAGCAACATGAAACAGATCAGCAGCAACATGAAACAGATCAGCAGCAACATGAAACAGATCAGCAGCAACATGAAACAGATCAGCAGCAACATGAAACAGATCAGCAGCAACATGAAACAGATCAGCAGCAACATGAAACAGATCAGCAGCAACATGAAACAGATCAGCAGCAACATGAAACAGATCAGCAGCAACATGAAACAGATCAGCAGCAACATGAAACAGATCAGCAGCAACATGAAACAGATCAGCAGCAACATGAAACAGATCAGCAGCAACATGAAACAGATCAGCAGCAACATGAAACAGATCAGCAGCAACATGAAACAGATCAGCAGCAACATGAAACAGATCAGCAGCAACATGAAACAG
>JBBPBX010064582.1:0-12030 GCA_038048925.1 Garcialebias charrua | reverse complement strand
GCAACTCACCTCTTGTGCAGCTTTCACAGACTGGCACTGAGTACCGGAGCCAGCATATAACCAGCCACACAGAGAGGAGGGGCGCTATTTCCCATTGCACTGGTACATATGAAACAAGTGGAATTCTACAACCTAAACACTGTTACAACAGCATTAAAATGAAAACACAGGATAAAATATATACATGTACAAAGTCAGCTCACACAGTATGAAACACCAGAGAGAACAGATGGGTTTTTAGCAGATTTATATGAAACTTTCTGAAACTAATCCCTGGACGGACATTTACAACTGATCAGCTTTAGGATAACTCAATTTGCCCCTATCGCTACCTGAATATATTGGAAACAAAAATGTTTTTTTATCACTGACAGTTTTACAGTTTTTGAGCTAAAATTTGATGTGGCAGTAACTGAGAGTTCACAGTATGTACATGCAGAGCTGCGAGTACGCAGTATATAATGCTGTATGTACTCTATATACGCACACTGTATGTACGTATACATACACATTATATTTCAAATTTTGATACATGAAAGTTAGTTGTAAACACTCAAAAATATTGTTGGCTTAGTGTTTAACTATAACCTAAACATTTAAGGAGTAACCATTTTTAATAATCATTTTAAAAGTTGTAAATGTTGTCTTTGGTTTGTTTTCCAAATATATTGGTGTGTGAATGACAGGCATTAACATAAAATACTTTGTAGAACGGTGCTTTATGAAGTTTATGTTTATGTTTATTAAATTTGTTCATTTTTTTTTACAAAAGTAACAATACAAGACAATCTCATAAATGATAGTGTACAAAATGTAAAAAAATGAAAGGTAGCAGAAAGAAGAATAAATCTTATTATATCTGCCCCTTACTTCCAACAATCAGATTAAACAACGATAATCAACCATGTAAACAAAAATAATCTTCAACCAACTTTTTTCAACAATCAAATTAAACAATAATAATCTTCAACCAACAGTACAAAATGACTAACTTTTTCTAGTTTTCTAACTAATACAATACACATTACGCTATTTCATATATTTTTTTTAACACATTTGTTTTGATCATTTTTTTAAATGTAAACATTGACTTGGCATTTTTAACTACATTCTCCAAGCCATTCCATAATCTAATTCCCTGGATTGAGGTAGAACGTCCCTTCAAACTGGTTCTGAATTGTGGTTTTACAAACAACTCTGTTCCCTTAAGATTATAACAACTTTGTCTTTTAACAAAGTGCATTTGGATATTTAAAGGTAATGCATTATTTTGAGCTCTATACATAACTGATAAAATATTATAGTCTACCAAATCATGGAACTTCAATAACTTTAGTTGATAAAATAATGTATTTGATGGATGACGGTAATGCTTTCTAGTGATAATTCTTACAGCTCTTTTCTGTAATACAAAAATAGGTTTTGTGATTGTTTTACACGCATTCCCCCAAACATCAATACAATAGATTAAGTGTGGAACAATGATTGTGTTATACAACAAATACAGAGCTTTATCATTCAATAGGTCTCTGACTTTGTACAGTACTGCTATCGATTTAGCTATTTTTATTCTTACAGAATTTATGTGTTGTTTCCATGTCAGTTTGTCATCAATGATAACACCCAAAAACTTCACCTCATTCACTCTACAAATCTCAACATCCTCAATTTTGAGTGGAACATCAACAGTTTTCTTTTTATTACCGAATATCATGTAATTAGTTTTTTCTAGATTTAATGATAATTTATTTATTTTAAACCAAGTTTGTATCTTGACAAATTCTGTCTTTATCAATTCCAACATTCGTTCTATATCTTCTGGTGGGGGTTCTGGTGGGGATTGGAGCTGGGCCTGGAGCTACGTGCTGTGCTAACTGGGCTGCATCGGTTCTGGTGGGGGTCGGAGCTGGGCCTTGAGCCACTGGAGCTGAGTGCGGTGCTGGCTGGACTGCGTCTGATCTAGTGAGCGGACCTCTTCGGATGGTGGATCTGATTGCTGCAGGCTGCTGAAACCGTGAGTTCTGATCTAATAACTGCTGATCTGGGTGCTGCACTGCTGGGCCACACCAATCATCTTTAGGCCTGTGAGCCTCGTGGAATGGCCACGTGGTTCAGTGAATAAACCAAAGACCTGCTACCACTAGATCACAAACTCTGTAAGTATGACGAGAGGTAAAGGACCAAAGTCACCAGTCTCTGTAAATATGAAAAATAGAGGACAAAAGTCACCAGACTCGGAGGGAAACAACTCAGATATGCAAGACTTTAGAGAATCACTCAACTTTATGAGTGGACAAATAGAAAGTTTAACAGCAAAGATGGATTCCCAGGCCAGGCTGGTTAAAGAAATAAGAGAACTGAAAGAACTGATAACTAACAAAGACAAGAGAATTGCTGATTTAGAACAAAAAATAGAGGATTTAGAACAATTTACAAAGCAAGACAACGTGGTCATCTCAGGACTTGATGTTAGTAAGTGTCGGACACATCAAAGAGCTCCTAATAACAATGATCCAAATGAGTATGAATCTCAGGAAGAACAAGAGACTCTGGAGGAACTTGTAGTTAATTTCTTACAGGACATGAGCATGGACATAAACTATGAGGACATTTCATTCTGTCACACCCTGCCCAGTAATTCACCAAGATTCAAACCGTCAGTGGTCGTTAAGTTCATTAGCAGGAATACAAAAAACTATGTTATGCAAAATAGAAGAAATCTGAAGGGATCAGACGTTTACATAAATGAACATCTTACCAAGAAAAATGGAAAAATTGCAAAAGAAGCAAGGTGGTTAAAAAACAAAGAAAAAAAATAGCATCAACATGGACTAGAAATGGATACGTCTTTATCAAAGCAAAGGAAGGGTCTCAGCCTAAAATGATAAAAGAGCTGACGGATCTGGATGAATTCAAGAGATGAAAAATTACAAATCAATGAAACAACTCACAATCAAAATGGATAAAATATACAGTGGAATGAACAAATACATTAGAACATGACAACATACGAAGACTCAGAACCTAAAATATATAATGTTGAAAATGTGATTGATGCAAATTTTTTTCCTGTAATAAAAGATAGCGAATATTATAATGAAGAGCAGTTTAATGACATCAATATATCAAATGGAGTTCTCTCCATTATTCACTTTAATAGCAGAAGTATAAATGCAAACATATCCAAAATAACAGATTACTTAAAACAATTAAATAGAACTTTTACGATAATAGCGCTGTCAGAGACATGGCTTAATGATGATAACACAAGTAATATTCACATCGAGGGGTATGAATTATATCATATGAACAGAAATAATAAAAGAGGTGGTGGTGTCGCACTATTTGTCAATAATGAAATAAAATGTAAATTAAATAATGAAATGTCAATAATAGTTGATAATATTATGGAAATGATAACAATAGAAATTATAAACAAAAACGATAAAAACATAATAATAAGTTGTGTATATAGATCACCAGGAGCAAATATAGAAATATTCACTGATAAAATCTTGGAACTAATGGAGAAGAGTTTTAATAAAAATATTTTTTTGTGTGGAGACTTTAACATTGATATGGGAAATAAAACAGATTCAAATAACATAAGCACATTTATAAACTCAATGTACAGTTTAAATATGTATCCATTGATATCAAAGCCAACAAGAATTACAACTCATAGTGCCACAATAATTGATAATATTTTCACAAATATAACAAATGGGGATGTGATAGGTGGTATCTTAACGACCGACTTAAGTGATCATTTACCAGTTTTCACAATCTTTAAAAATGATCAAAATATCACAAAAGCAGTCACAACGAAGAAAAAGATCATAAACACATCAAAAAAAGTTTTGGAAAAATTGAAAGAGGATCTGGATAAACAAGACTGGAATGATGTGTATGTTGATGATGCGAACAGAGCATATGATGAGTTTATGAATATCTTGGAAACCCTGTATGAAAAGAATTGTGTGCAAACAAATTACACAAAGAGAAATACGAATGATCAACCATGGATGACAAAAGGGTTAAGAAATGCATGTAAAAAAAAGAATTATTTGTATTCATGTTTCTTGAAATTGCGAAGTCAGAGCGCAGAAGAAAAATATAAAAAGTATAAAAATAAATTAGTAGGGATTATAAGGAAACATAAGAAAGAATATTATAGTAAATTATTAGATAAAACTAATGGTGATATGAAAGCAACATGGCGAGTAATGAATGGTGTACTGAAGAATCATAAAGCAAAAACTGGTATTTCAAAATATTTTGTAAAAGACAACGATGAAGTTCATGATGAAAATGAAATTGTAAATGGATTTAATCAATATTTCGTGAATGTTGGATCAAGCCTTGCAGCTAAGATACCAAAAGTAGATAAAAATATGATCCACTCAATTACAGGTTGTGCAAATAGTATTTTCCTAAATGGAACTAACAAAGAGGAAATAATGAATGTAGTAAAACATCTTACAGACAAGAGATCGAAAGACTGGGTGGACATGGATATGATGTTTGTAAAGGACATAATGAGCCATGTTATTGAGCCGTTCACATACATATGTAACTTATCATTTTCAACAGGAATTTTTCCAGATAATATGAAAGTAGCTAAGGTCGTTCCTCTTTTTAAAAATGGTGATAAATGTGTATTCAACAATTATAGACCTATATCCTTGTTACCACAGTTTTCAAAAATTCTTGAAAAACTATTTGTAAACAGACTAGACCAATTTATAGATAAACAAAATATTCTAAGCAACAGTCAGTATGGGTTTAGATCAAAAAACTCTACATCAATGGCTCTCATGGAATTAATGGAACAAATAACTACTGCTGTCGATCAAAAACAACATTGTATCAGTATCTTTGTTGATTTAAAAAAAGCATTCGATACTATTGATCACACCATTCTCCTTGAAAAACTGAACAAATATGGTATTAGAGGACCAGCATTACAGTGGGTATCTAGCTACTTAAAAAATAGGAAACAATTTGTACAAATAAATGATGTAAGATCTGACCTCTGTAATATCACATGTGGAGTTCCCCAAGGCTCTGTACTTGGACCAAAGCTTTTTATTTTATATGTGAATGACTTGGTAAATGTGTCAGGACTCCTTAAATGTGTACTTTTCGCTGATGATACCACTTTTTTCTGTTCAGGTGAAGATATAGAACAAATGTTAGAATTGATAAAGACAGAATTTGTCAAGATACAAACTTGGTTTAAAATAAATAAATTATCATTAAATCTAGAGAAAACTAATTACATGATATTCGGTAATAAAAAGAAAACTGTTGATGTTCCACTCAAAATTGAGGATGTTGAGATTTGTAGAGTGAATGAGGTGAAGTTTTTGGGTGTTATCATTGATGACAAACTGACATGGAAACAACACATAAATTCTGTAAGAATAAAAATAGCTAAATCGATAGCAGTACTGTACAAAGTCAGAGACCTATTGAATGATAAAGCTCTGTATTTGTTGTATAACACAATCATTGTTCCACACTTAATCTATTGTATTGATGTTTGGGGGAAAGCGTGTAAAACAATCACAAAGCCTATTTTTGTATTACAGAAAAGAGCTGTAAGAATTATCACTAGAAAGCATTACCGTCATCCATCAAGTACATTATTTTATCAACTAAAGTTATTGAAGTTCCATGATTTGGTAGACTATAATATTTTATCAGTTATGTATAGAGCTCAAAATAATGCATTACCTTTAAATATCCAAATGCACTTTGTTAAAAGACAAAGTTGTTATAATCTTAAGGGGACAGAGATGTTTGTAAAACCACAATTCAGAACTAGTTTGAAGGGACGTTCTACCTCAATCCAGGGAATTAGATTATGGAATGGCTTGGAGAATGTAGTTAAAAATGCCAAGTCAATGTTTACATTTAAAAAAATGATCAAAACAAATGTGTTAAAAAATATATGTGAAATAACGTAATGTGTATTGTATTAGTTAGAAAATTAGAAAGAGTTAGTCATTTTGTACTGTTGGTTGAAGAATATTATTGTTTAACCTGATTGTTGGAAAAAGTTGGTTGAAGATTATTATTGTTTACATGGTTTGACTACTGTTGTTTAATCTGATTGTTGGAGATAAGGGGCAGATATAATAAGATTTATTCTTCTTTCTGCTACCTTTCATTTTTTTACATTTTGTACACTATCATTATGAGATTGTCTTGTATTGTTTCTTTTGTAAAAAAAATGAACAAATTTAATAAACATAAACATAAACATATCTTCACCTAAACAGAAAAAAGTGGTATCATCAGCAAAAATACTGATACAATATTGTTTTTGATCGACAGCAGTAGTTATTTGTTCCATTAATTCCATGAGAGCCATTGATGTAGAGTTTTTTTTATCTAAACCCATATTGACTGAAAGTGCGACTAAACCCAAAATTAACTTTTTTTAGCTGATAAACTCCCTAGAATGTGTTTAAAATGTTATCTAGCACTATGGCTGTGTTTATTCTCACATAATTGTGCATATCTGTGTAAATTGGCAATATTTGGCAATATTTGGTCTAAAAATGTGTTTACGGTAGTTCTATGGGTTGAACTGGTGGATTACACCTTAATTTTCTTATTTGTGCAAACGCTCATGTGTGACATGTCTGCTCATGTGTGATGTCACACAGGTGGTTCAAGCAGAGCCAATCCCCTGCAGAGATGAGAAGTGCATACCTTATATGGAAGTGCTGCATTTCACTCCTGACAAGCGGTTTTATTTTTCTTTTCATTTTCATTTTTTTAGGCCTTTGGTTTTGGATGGAATGGGTGGAATGGATAAATACATCTACATGTTTATTCTTTGTTGTTGCTTGGTGTATGTTGTTGGCTAGAGGTTTAATTTGTTTTAGGTTGTTGCAGGTGGAGGCGTGAACAAAAGCACAACTCTACCTCCACCCTTCCTTGTCTCTCGACACGCCCATTTTCAGAGAGATTTTGGAAGGAGGAGTTACCGTCTCAACCTGGGTTTAGTCTCACTTTAAGTTCAGTCCGTTTCCTTCTATCAGTTGACCGGCAGTTCTGCCACATCCAATATGGCGGCCGCTCTGACGTACCGCCGCTACGGAGCAGCCCACTCAACGAGGTGTCCACTAAAACTACCTCACCAGTTCTCTGTTGCGATCGCCCTGGCAGATGACAATATCCAGTCAGTGATGGAGAAAGGTCAGAGGAGTTTTGCTATGAAATAACGATGAATGATGTTAATAGTTAAAGACCGTGTAAAGTAAAATTAAATTTGTGTTTTGAGTTTGTCACACGGCATAAATATGTGTTATTATCACCCATATAAATCTGACTGATTAAAAACATTGTTTACCTTATAAAATTAAGTCTCAAAAATAAGGAAAAAACATAATTGTGCCCTGGTCTGAAACGCTGGGGGCGTGTCAGCGCGTGGGCGAGGTTTCAGCGCAGGTGCAGCAGAGATCCAGCCTGCTCTGTTTTTATCTGAGTTCTGGCTGTAACAGCAGCTCCTTTTTCCAAGAGTTACGCTGTTTTTAGTGCACAAACAACTCTGGTTTTGTTTTTAAAGTTGAGGACACAACTATAATTCATAACTCCGCTGTTATGTGTTTAATAATAAGCGCTATTTTAGAAGATGAGCGGACTCGCTGCACCCGGTCCGACCCGGTCACATCGCATGCGGGGTCTGTGTTGGTGATTTAAATAATAATAATGAATTCAATTTATAACGCACTTTTCATTAGTGAAAATCTCAAAGTGCTACACACATTGAATGCTACACACATCCATACACCGGTAGCGGCAGACTACCATGCAAGGTGCTTTCCAGACCTACTGGGAGCAACTCGGGGTTAGGTGTCTTGCCCAAGGACACAACGACACATGGTGTGGGGAACCGGGATTTGAACGCCAACCTTCCGATTGGGGGATGACTGCCATTACCACTACGCCACGGCTGCCCCCCTAAAATAAAGAGTAATCAGAGTCAGAGTCAGAGTCAGAGAGTCTTTATTGTCATTTGCACCGCATGTGGTACATGAGATGAAAACGAGATTATGTACACGAGGTCCCAGTTACATCCAACAACAATGAAAGAGAAAAACAGTAATAACATCTAGAACTAACTAAGAAAAACATCAACTAGTAATACACTAAGCCTAATATAGTGGGAATAAACAGCAGCACGAACATGAGTTTGTATGAGCAGATGGTCACAGATGAATACAGCAACAAGAAAACAGATCAGCATCAGCATGATGTGATATTTTGCAGTGTTTATTTTTTTATTTTATTTTTATTTATTCATGAGTCTAACAGCCTCAGGGTAGAAGCTGTTCCTCAGTCTAGTGGTTCTACATTTGATGCTCCTCAACCTCCGTCCTGAGGGGAGTGGGGCAAAGAGTGAGTGTGCTGGGTGAGTGAGGTCTTTCATGATGCAGGTGGCTCTTTTCCTGCATCTGGAGGTGTAAATGTCTGTGATGGTGGGGAGACTGACTCCAACAGACTTCTGTGCAGCCTTCACCACTCTCTGTAGAGCTTTCCTCTCTTCAACTGTGCAGCCTCCATGCCACACGTTGATGCTGGAGCACAGGATGCTCTCCACTGCACACCTGTAGAAGGAGGTGAGGACTGGGCTGCTCAGACCAGCTCGTCTCAGCCGTCTGAGGAAGTAGAGTCTCTGATGACCTTTCTTGATCAGGCTGGTGGTGTTGTTGCTCCAGCTGAGGTTATCATTCATGTGTACACCCAAGTATTTGTAGCTGGAGACCACTTCCACTGCAGACCCACCTATTTTCAGTGGGGCATGGTTGTGTTTGTTCCTTCTGAAGTCCACAATCATCTCCTTTGTCTTCTTCACATTCATGTGAAGATTGTTCTCTTTGCACCAGCTCTCCAGGTGTTCCACCTCCTGTCTGTAGCTGGACTCATCATTGTTTGTAATGCATCCCACCACCGCTGTATCATCTGCAAACTTAACAATATGACAGCCTGGAAGTGTGGCTGTACAATCATATGTGAGCAGAGTGAACAGAAGGGGGCTCAGCACACATCCCTGAGGAGAGCCAGTGCTGAAGGGTTAGAATGGGACCAGCTGGGTTAGGAGGAGAAGTTGTGGATCTTCACGGACTGTGGTCTGTCTGTTAAGAAGTCTAGTACCCAGTTACAAATAGAGGGGCTTAGTCCAAGTGTAGATAGTTTGTCTATCAGAGTTTGGGGGATCATGGTGTTGAAGGCAGATGTGAAGTCCACAAAGAGCAGACGCACGTATGAGTCTTTCTGATCCAGGTGGGTGAGAGCAGTGTGGACCACGGAAGAAATGGCGTCCTCTGTTGATCGGTTCTCACGGTATGCGTATTGATGAGGGTCCTCGTTGATGTTGACGGTTGCCTTGATGTGGGACATGACCAGTTTCTCAAAACATTTAGCGACTATCGGGGTGAGGGCCACCGGTCTATAGTCATTCAGACCAGTCACTGTGGAGCTCTTTGGGACTGGGATGATGGTCGCGGTCTTCAGGCAGGTGGGAACTAACTCCAGTGCAAGTGAGGTGGTGAAGATGTCAGCCAGCACCTCACAGAGCTGGTCCGCACATTCCTTCAGAACTTTCCCTGGGATGTTGTCTGGTCCGGTTGAAGTATGCAATGGACCTGTCACATTTTCTTAGCAAAAAAGGAGCTTGTGAACTTGTAGGGCACAGGCTTAGCAATAAAAAATAGAAGAAAAAAGAAAGAAGCTGCGATTCGCGAGTGAACGGCTCCACCGAGGCGAAGAACAATTTATACGGCTGGAGCTGCAGGGGGTGGGGCTATACTTAAGAAGACCGCGTGACGAAACGCGGTCACATTTAAAACACGCCTAAAAAATCCTGAAACAGACACAGCCCTTTATACACAGTTTCATCTATAACTCCAAAATTAATTTAGCTACAATTTTGAAACTTTTTACTCATTTACAACATTACAATTATGACATTTATAATGTGTATTGAAGAAAATTTTGAAATTTACTTTACACGGTCTTTAAAGCTAGGATATGTAGTTTCTTGAACACTCTGGGACTTAGAAATATTTTCAGCGCAGAAAAGCATTCTGCTCCCTCCCCTCAGAGACATATATGGCTCAGAGGGGGAGCCACAGTCCGTGCTTCTGCTGTTCTTTCAGTGGTTCTGCTCCGCCCCCTTCTGCTGTCTGCTCGGAGCGCTTCGATATTCTGTGATTATATGTTATAAAAACCTTTTAAAAATATTATAAAACCATGGAGCACTTGTCCAACAACTCAAAAACCAGCAGAAATCAGCAGAGGTTCACGAAGCAACGTTTGACATGATTAATTCGCTCGTGATTTCCTCTTTCTGTCAGCGCAGGTTTGGAATGTCTGGAATGCTCCGCCTCCTCTACATGTCCTGTCTGCGCTGCAAAGTTCTGTGATTATATGTTAATAAAACCTTTTAAAAAGATTATAAAACCATGGAGCACTTGTCCAACAACACAGAAACCAGCAGAAATCAGCAGAGGTTCACGAGGCAACGTTTGACATGATTAATTCGCTCGTGATTTCCTCATGTCTGTCAGCGCAGGTTTGGAATGTCTGGAATGCTCCGAAGCGATCACTTGACTTTTGGCAAAAAAACAAAATAAAAGTGTTATAAATTCCCTAATATTTCTGTATTGTTTTGTTCAGGCATCTTGTTAGACAGCTAATTCTTATTTGTTAGACAGCTAATTCGTATTTTACGTCAGGCATCTTTTTAGACAGCTAAGGGGTCCTTGGGGATATAAATAGCTGAGCAGAAAGCCGTTGGTTTTATAGCCGTTGATGTTTTCTATCGTTGATGCCTGTCTGCGTTTGTGACAAAGATACCAGACAGACAGAAAAAGGGACAGTTAATGCCAGTTACTTTCAGTTAGGAAGAATTTACAGCTCAGAAAAGGAAACTGCATGCTGTAAACGAACTGGTCAGTTAATTAAACTCCAAGAAAAACACCATCTTGCTGTGTCAGGACTCACTCTCTGATCGGAGTGTCTGTGTGGATGAAGTGCTCCAGCTAAACTCCTAAAAATCAACATACAGTCCTAACTCTCCATAACATTTGGTCCTTCTGAGCCGGATTACTTCACTCATATCAGCAAAATGGACACATCAAGATTAACAGAACGGCCACGACAGCTACCAGCTCACCTCCAGGACTACCAAGTTCCTCAGTCACTAATGTCTTATGCTGCCCCTCATCAGGATGACAACCTAAGTGCCAGTGCACAGCAGCTGCAGTCACTCAGCCTGCAGACCAAGTCTGCTATTCAGCATGGCCAGCTACTTTCACTCGGGCTCTCACGGTGTCATTTCCCAGCGGCGGCAGTCGATAAGGCAAGCCAGTACAACACAGTACTACAAGCTAATACCCAGCCTGGCTCACGAGTGGGGTGTGAAAGGACCCCATCTCCTGCCCTAAGTGAATGCAGCCTGCAAAGTTATCCCAGCACAGATGACTGCTCAAGTGAACATTCTCTAGCATCCCAACAAGCAACATCTTTTAAGTTGAGTCTTCGGCCAGACAGTACAACCTGGTCTCTTCCAGTTACATTAACATCTGCATCACAGTTTGGAGCTGACATCAGGCAACCACTCTCCACTACAATGAGCATGTTACAACCCACAATATCTACGTCATACCAACCAGCCTATCAAATGAGAAAATGAGCTGAGAAACAGCTTCTACCCTGAGGCTGTCAGACTCATGAATAAATAAATAATAAGAATAAACACTGCAAAATGTCACATCATACTGATACTGTACTGATCTGTTTCTTGTTGCTGCGTTCATCTGTGACCATCTGCTCATGTTCGTGCTGCTGTTTATAATGATGTTTTTCTACTACATTAGGGCTTAGTGTATTACTAGCTGATGTGATGTCTCTCTTAGTTAATCCTAGATGTTATTATTGTATTTCTCTTGCATTTGTTGTTGGATGTAACTGGGACCCTGTGTACATAATCTCGTTTTCAACACATGTACT
>JBBPBX010064581.1:9120-20211 GCA_038048925.1 Garcialebias charrua | reverse complement strand
GGGGAGGAGGTCCTGCCCCAAGTGGAGGAGTTTAAGTATCTCGGGATCTTGTTCACGAATGAGGGAAAACTGGAGCGTGAGATCGATAGGCGGATAGGTGCAGCGTCCGCAGTGAAGCGGGCGCTGTACCGGTCTGTCGTGGTGAAGAGAGAGCTGAGTCAAAAGGCAAAGCTCTCAATTTACCGATCGATCTACGTTCCCACCCTCATCTATGGTCATGAGCTTTGGGTTATGACCGAAAGAACAAGATCTCGGATACAAGCGGCTGAAATGAGTTTTCTCCGCAGGGTGGCTGGACTCTCCCTTAGAGATAGGGTGAGAAGCTCAGTCATCCGGGAGGGACTCGGAGTAGAGCCGCTGCTTCTCCACATCGAGAGGAGCCAGTTGAGGTGGCTCGGGCATCTGGTTAGGATGCCTCCTGGACGCCTCCCTGGTGAGGTGTTCCGGGCATGTCCCACCGGGAGGAGACCCAGAGGAAGACCCAGGACACGCTGGAGGGACTATGTTTCTCGGCTGGCCTGGGAACGCCTTGGGATTCCCCCAGAGGAGCTGCTCCAAGTGGCTGGGGAGAGGGAAGTCTGGGCCTCCCTACTTAGGCTGCTACCCCCGCGACCCGACCCCGGATAAGCGGAAGAAAATGGATGGATGGATGGTCTAAATTTGAACATATTACACCCATTCTCCATAACCTCCATTGGCTTCCTGTCACCTACAGAATTCAGTACAAAACTGCTCTCATTACACATCAATGCTTACATGGAACTTCACCTGACTATCTAAAGGACATTCTTGCACCATATTCATCCACCCGGTCTCTACGATCACAGAACAGTAATCTACTTCACATTCCACGAACCAAATTAAGGACCATGGGAGACCGGGCATTCTGTGTGGCTGCCCCCCGCCTATGGAACTCCCTCCCTGACTACCTGAGAGCTCCACAGTCACTGGTTGACTTTAAACAAGGCTTAAAGACTTTTCTTTTTAAGCGAGCCTACTCTGCCTCCACATGATTTTATCTTTGATCTTAGTTGATATTATCATTGATTTACTTGACTTTATCACTTGTTTTTATTTGATCTTTGATTTTTGTTGCACTTTGTAGCACTTTGAGATTTTCGCTAATGAAAAGTGCGTTATAAATTAAATTCATTATGATTATTATTATTATTATCTTATGGCTGATTCTTGTATTATAAGATGAAATCTGCACTCAGCCAGAACAGACTGGGAGCACAGATCCTGACGATGAACGGTGGATGCCCACGGCTAGATATCTGCAGCCCCTTATTTATGTGCAAAGTTATGATTGATCTTATATTCAATACGTGCGGCTTAGAGACAGGTGCGTTCTGTGGTTCGAGAATTACCGTAGAAGCAAGGATCAAAATTGAGTAGTCTGATTTTAAGCTCTGTATTCATGCAAATGAGCCATGTTCTGTCAGTGGCACTTTTACAGTGGAGGATTGTGTGCAACATGTCCACAGCCTAATCACATCAGTTTTAGATGTGTATCGTCCTGATTTTGCTTACTCATATTAAATTACTTCTTCTAGCTGTTCCCTCTTCATGGATAATCACAGCGAGTCATCCTCCTCTGTCTCACTCTGTCCTCTGCATCCTCTGTCCTCACTCCAACTACCTTCATGTCCTCTCTAACTTCATCCTTATATCTCCTCTTTGTCTTTTTCCTGGCAGCTGCATTTCTAACATCCTTCTACCAATATACCCACTGTCCCTCCTCTGGACATGTCCAAACCACTGTCCCTCCTCTGGACATGTCCAAACCACTGTCCCTCCTCTGGACATGTCCAAACCACTGTCCCTCCTCTGGACATGTCCAAACCACTGTCCCTCCTCTGGACATGTCCAAACCACTGTCCCTCCTCTGGACATGTCCAAACCACTGTCCCTCCTCTGGACATGTCCAAACCACTGTCCCTCCTCTGGACATGTCCAAACCACTGTCCCTCCTCTGGACATGTCCAAACCACTGTCCCTCCTCTGGACATGTCCAAACCACTGTCCCTCCTCTGGACATGTCCAAACCACTGTCCCTCCTCTGGACATGTCCAAACCACTGTCCCTCCTCTGGACATGTCCAAACCACTGTCCCTCCTCTGGACATGTCCAAACCACTGTCCCTCCTCTGGACATGTCCAAACCACTGTCCCTCCTCTGGACATGTCCAAACCACTGTCCCTCCTCTGGACATGTCCAAACCACTGTCCCTCCTCTGGACATGTCCAAACCACTGTCCCTCCTCTGGACATGTCCAAACCACTGTCCCTCCTCTGGACATGTCCAAACCACTGTCCCTCCTCTGGACATGTCCAAACCACTGTCCCTCCTCTGGACATGTCCAAACCACTGTCCCTCCTCTGGACATGTCCAAACCACTGTCCCTCCTCTGGACATGTCCAAACCACTGTCCCTCCTCTGGACATGTCCAAACCACTGTCCCTCCTCTGGACATGTCCAAACCACTGTCCCTCCTCTGGACATGTCCAAACCACTGTCCCTCCTCTGGACATGTCCAAACCACTGTCCCTCCTCTGGACATGTCCAAACCACTGTCCCTCCTCTGGACATGTCCAAACCACTGTCCCTCCTCTGGACATGTCCAAACCACTGTCCCTCCTCTGGACATGTCCAAACCACTGTCCCTCCTCTGGACATGTCCAAACCACTGTCCCTCCTCTGGACATGTCCAAACCACTGTCCCTCCTCTGGACATGTCCAAACCACTGTCCCTCCTCTGGACATGTCCAAACCACTGTCCCTCCTCTGGACATGTCCAAACCACTGTCCCTCCTCTGGACATGTCCAAACCACTGTCCCTCCTCTGGACATGTCCAAACCACTGTCCCTCCTCTGGACATGTCCAAACCACTGTCCCTCCTCTGGACATGTCCAAACCACTGTCCCTCCTCTGGACATGTCCAAACCACTGTCCCTCCTCTGGACATGTCCAAACCACTGTCCCTCCTCTGGACATGTCCAAACCACTGTCCCTCCTCTGGACATGTCCAAACCACTGTCCCTCCTCTGGACATGTCCAAACCACTGTCCCTCCTCTGGACATGTCCAAACCACTGTCCCTCCTCTGGACATGTCCAAACCACTGTCCCTCCTCTGGACATGTCCAAACCACTGTCCCTCCTCTGGACATGTCCAAACCACTGTCCCTCCTCTGGACATGTCCAAACCACTGTCCCTCCTCTGGACATGTCCAAACCACTGTCCCTCCTCTGGACATGTCCAAACCACTGTCCCTCCTCTGGACATGTCCAAACCACTGTCCCTCCTCTGGACATGTCCAAACCACTGTCCCTCCTCTGGACATGTCCAAACCACTGTCCCTCCTCTGGACATGTCCAAACCACTGTCCCTCCTCTGGACATGTCCAAACCACTGTCCCTCCTCTGGACATGTCCAAACCACTGTCCCTCCTCTGGACATGTCCAAACCACTGTCCCTCCTCTGGACATGTCCAAACCACTGTCCCTCCTCTGGACATGTCCAAACCATCTCAGTGTGTCCTCTCTAACTTTATCTCCCAGTTGTTCAACATGTGCTGTACCTCTGATGATCTCATTCCTGATCTTATCCATCCTTGTCACTCCTAAGGAGAACCTCAGCATCTTCATTTCTACCACTTCAGTTCTGTCTCCTGTCTTTTGTCAATGTAACTATCACCAACTAACAACAGCTGGTTTCTCCACTGTCCTGTATGTACAACTTTCCTTTGACATTTGATGACAGTACCCTGATGCATGCTCAATAATCCAGGTAGAAAAATCAAAAAAAGAAAAGCTAAGTCTGGTCCTCTGGACATTCAAAAAACAAAACAAAGCAAAAGAAACTGTAGAAACGTTTCGTCCGAAAGACTTCCTGTCTGAGATGCTGTATTCAGCTCAGTCTTATAAATAGCACCCTCTCACAAGCTATGTTTACATGGACATAAGTAATCGGATCAAACGGCCGATCGGAACAAAAGTGCGTCATGTAAACGCTCCGTTCGGGTTATTTTTTGTGTATTCGGCGTGATCCGACCTAATTTGTGATCCGAACGATACGGGTGGTTTACGCCGATCCGTAACCCGATCGGTGTTCATGTAAACACTTGATCTGTTCCTTTGATCGGACTGTGGAAACTGTCCTGACTGTGCATGTGCGTTGCGCACCCCTCCCCTACGTGTTTCCTTTTCCAGCGCTCTCATCCTGTGAATAAAAAAGACTACAAGCATGCGTTGCTTGCCTGTAGCTCAATCAGGGAGTGCAGTAGTGCAGTAACAACTCCATCGCCACCATTACAATCTGGCGCATGTCCTTTTTTGGCGCGTCTGTTTACTTTCGTCCCAGAAGTAACTTCTTCTTCTGTGGTTTTCATGAAAGTAACTTCCTCTTCTGTGTTTTTTTTTTAAGGGGAGTGTACCACTCTGCGCATGTCTGTTCTTCTGGTCAGAATAAAAGCCTGCTGCATGTAAACACTCGTCATGAACAGATTGTGCCCATGTAAACGGTGCTATCTAATTATGCAAACAGAACACATTTCAATCCGGTCACAGAATTTTGCCCATGTAAACATAGCTACAGTGGATCAACCAGTTTGCTGATGACAGCCGAAACCAGCTGCTCATGTTGGACGTTGTGTTTAGCAAATAAATGTCTCAGTTTCTCTGAAACTCCCGCAACATACGGAACGACCACTGGTCTGGGATTTGATGACAGTGTTTTGTCACAAATCACTCCTGAAATATGGTACAATTAAGTCAAAAGTCAAAGTCAAAGTCAACTTTATTGTCAGAACTGCAATATGTACAGGATTGAAATTAGACACTACCCTGACACTCAGGCATCGACATAATGAAGATAATCTACACATTTCATGTTTACGTCACTGACCACTTCCTAAGCCTAATTAGTGGCTTTGCAATAACTGACGCTGACTTTTTTTTGTACAACACATCGGACAGCTGATATGTTGTATTTTAAGTGCTTTAGAAATAAATTGGTATGGTATGGTACAATGTTATTCCTGCTTTCCAATGTACTTTTATACCCATAAATATGAAAAGAGCACACCTTTCTTTACAGGCTTGGTGTGAATGTGATTGTGTGATTGAGAGCTTGCAGAGTACGTTTGTGTGACCTCAGTATGCAGTGGTGTTCTGGTAGTGCATATTGCTGCAGGACTGGTGAGCAGATGTGAACAGACAAGACCAACTGACCCTTGAGCGATTGTTCATCTCTCTGCTCCAGCAGTGGGAAAACATCTGGGAAGATCCACTGTGCTGCTTCACAGACTGCTTTTCTTTGATATCACATCTTTGCTTTGTCATTCACTCTTCCACTTGTTTCTCTTTTTCTTTATTCAGTAACCTATTATGTATTTTGTAGCTTAGTTTTTCCTCATTTCTTCTCATCCTTGTTCATCTCAATGTCTCCATCCCTTTTTATCACCTTTTCTCCACTCACCTCTCCTTCCTTTTTTTCCACCCCTTATCCCGCCATCCATCCCCCAGCTTTGGCACAGTGCAGCTTTCTGCAGCGTTTTCTATTATGCCACGGCCCTTCCCAGATGAGTCCATAGTAATTGGGGTGGTTAATTTATTTACTCGGAGGCAGTTCACAGCACATTAAATAATAGAGATAATTGAACAAGAATTGTCAAGTGTCTTCTGATATCAGACACATTACAGGAGGGAGTGTGCATAAAACTCCATTTCTATGCCCCCATTGTTTATGGTAATTAAGTACACAGATTTATTCCTTGGTTGCCTTCCAAGCTTATGGCAAGCAGCATTGTTGTCTTCTATTAATATGTAATCAGTAAATAGTTTAATTTTCTAATCTGCGGTTGGAGAATTCACTTTCTAACAACTCTTAATTACTGCTGAGCTCTAATGAGTCTTGCCATGCCGCCACAGCTAGCAAATTGGCCAGCCCTGAGACGGGGGGTGGGGGGTTGAATTCCTGTGATGTCCCCGCCCCCACCCTCAACTAGTGAACTTGTTATTCTTACACCTCTGGGAGCACTGTCCTTCACACATGCAATTTTAGGAGAACGTTTCACCTCCTGCAACAAGCTAGATGTTTATAGAAGTTGTGATAATATGAGATAATTCATTATTACATTGATAATATTAACTGGAATATTATTTCAAGGTTGTTTTATGAAAGCAATGTTGTGTTAAACTGCTGTACTACTTTTTATAAACATTTTTAAATTTGCAAAACCATTTATAAAGCTGTCACTGCAATGGTCACCATGTTTTGCTGCTGTTCGGACACTGTTAGAAGAATATACGCTTAGTATTAAAAACTCAGCTTGAGCCTTTAAAAAGCATTCAAATGCATCATGTAACCTTCGCAGAAAATCCCCTGGTCCCTGTTTAATATAGCTCCAACACCCCATACCTGGCCCCTGTACCTATTTACCACACCACCCATTTGAAATAGCTACATAACCAGCAACAATAGATGCAGTTATCCAAATAATGCCACTTAGCTGCTCTGCAAAGCGGCCTCTCTCCTACTGTGCATTTGATAAGAGATAAACAAGCAACGACAGGAGAGAATAACTCTCCCAGATTAACATATGTTTAAAAATTGCACTCAAAGCTGATAAGATAGACACAAGATTTTTTTTAATGGCACTCTAATCTGCCTTTGTGCCTGCAAATCGACAAAAAGAAAATTCTGCAACCCAACAAAAGTTTAATGCACCATAAGTCACTTCTCTGCGGACGTGACTTAATCAGTTCACATCGACTCTGCATCAGCCAAGTGTGTCTCCATTTCCTGTTCCTGCTTGGTTTTTGGTCCATGGATTGACATCACTGAATGAACCAAGGCTGTAATTGTAAACTTCCACTGTTGCCAACCTAGAAACTTTAACAAATTTTCAGACCCCTTTAACACCTTAAGTGACTAACAACATACAGTATTTATTTTTTCCGGTGTATTATGAGACTTTTGGAAACTTTTAGAGGCTGCACATAAAGGCACTAATGTGACAGCAGTCACTGTCCTCAGCAACCTACTGTGTTGAGTTTGTTGATTCCTATAAATATCTGGGTATCCTGATAGATTCACATCTCTCTTTTAAACTCCACGTGGAAAACCTAGTGAAGAAACTGAAAGTTAAACTGGGTTTCTTTTTCAGAAACAGATCATGTATATCACTGAATGTTAGGAAACGCCTTGTATCTGTGACTTTCCTTCCCTCCATTGATTACGGTGACATTCTCTACATGAACGCTCCTACAAGCACCCTGCAGATAATAATAATAATCATCATTTTATTTAAAAGTGCCTTTCAGGACACCCAAGGACACTTCACAGCAAGAAACATATCCCAGAGATTGTGTAAAAACAAACAGTGCAAACATCAACAGGAATAAATTGAAATATAAAATACATAAAGAACATAAAATACAAAATAATAAAAATATACTTAGTAAAGTTAGTGATAAGCTAGTCTAAAGAGATGTGTTTTCAGAGCTGTCTTGAACAGAGAAAGGGAGGAGGTGTTTCGAAGGTCTGGCGGTAGAGCGTTCCAGAGGTGAGGGGCAGAGCAGGTGAAGGCCCTGCTCCCCATGGTGGAGAGGCGGGCAGAGGGTACATGGAGATGTAGTGAAGAGGAGGATCTGAGAGAGTCAGAGTCAGAGTCAGAGAGTCTTTATTGTCATTTGCACCGCATGTGGTACATGAGATGAAAACGAGATTATGTACACGAGGTCCCAGTTACATCCAACAACAAATGAAAGAGAAAAACAGTAATAACATCTAGAACTAACTAAGAAAAACATCAACTAGTAATACACAGCAGCACGAACATGAGTTTGTATGAGCAGATGGTCACAGATGAACACAGCAACAAGAAAACAGATCAGCATCAGTATGATGTGATATTTTGCAGTGTTTATTTTTTATTTTATTTTTATTTATTCATGAGTCTAACAGCCTCAGGGTAGAAGCTGTTCCTCAGTCTAGTGGTTCTACATTTGATGCTCCTCAACCTCCGTCCTGAGGGGAGTGGGGCAAAGAGTGAGTGTGCTGGGTGAGTGAGGTCTTTCATGATGCAGGTGGCTCTTTTCCTGCATCTGGAGGTGTAAATGTCTGTGATGGTGGGGAGACTGACTCCAACAGACTTCTGTGCAGCCTTCACCACTCTCTGTAGAGCTTTTCTTTCTTCAGCTGTGCAGCCTCCATGCCACACGTTGATGCTGGAGCACAGGATGCTCTCCACTGCACACCTGTAGAAGGAGGTGAGGACTGGGCTGCTCAGACCAGCTCGTCTCAGCCGTCTGAGGAAGTAGAGTCTCTGATGACCTTTCTTGATCAGGCTGGTGGTGTTGTTGCTCCAGCTGAGGTTATCATTCATGTGTACACCCAAGTGAGAGAGCGTGGTAGGATGGAGATTTGTAGGAGGTTAGATATGCCCCTTATCCACAGGGCTGGTTCCTGTAATAATAATAATAATAATGTCACATTTTTGTCATCTGTGTATGTTTCCATACAAGACGAAATTTGACTCTGCATTTAATCCAATCACCACCAGGTGGGGCAGTGGGCAGCTATAGAAAGCGCGCGGGGGAGCAATTTGGGTGAGGTGGGCTACTCATACACACCACAAGGTATGCTGTGACTGGGGTTCGAACCTGGGTCCTTCAGGTCCCAAGTCGGTTCCCCTGCCACTACACCAACTGGTAGGGTCCCATTGTGGCTTGTTTGGGCCGGTTCTTGTGGGACCGGTTTATTTCTGTATCCACAGCACCCATTAGGTCCCCTTTAGTGGGCGGGTAGTTTTCCTGTAGTGGGCGGATCATTAATATCAATGCTCCTAACCAGCTGGTGGTGCTAGTGCTACATTAAGCTCTTTACTAACCACCACTAACATGTATTAGAAGAAGAGCTGGAAAAGAACACACAACCAAAATGGATGATCTTGTTTCTCTTTTGAACATTCTGCTTTGCCTGTGGCTTTTTCAGGTACATATATACAGTATTAATATGTGTGAGTATACTGTATATATATGCACACACACATATGTATATATATATATACTGTATATACATACTGTACATATATATGTACACATACATACATATATACACATATGCCAATAAGTTTTAAACATGCGGTGGTGCAGCCCCTGCTTAAAAAGCCCAGCCTAGACCAATCTGTCTTGGCTAATTTTAGGCCCATCTCCAAGCTGCCTTTTATTTCAAAAATTTAGAAAAAATTGTGTATTCACAGGTGAAATGTTTTCTGGACGAGCACAACATAATGGAGGTTTTTCAGAATCAGCTCTAGTCAGAGTTTTTAATGATATTCTTATGGCCAATGATTCTGGTGAACATGTGGTTCTTGTCTTGCTCGACCTAACCGCTGCCTTTGACACAGTGGACCATAACGTTTTAATCAGAGTCAGAGTCAGAGTCAGAGAGTCTTTATTGTCATTTGCACCGCATGTGGTACATGAGATGAAAACGAGATTATGTACACGAGGTCCCAGTTACATCCAACAACAAATGAAAGAGAAAAACAGTAATAACATCGAGAACTAACTAAGAAAAACATCAACTAGTAATACACTAAGCCTAATATAGTGGGAATAAACAGCAGCACGAACATGAGTTTGTATGAGCAGATGGTCACAGATGAACACAGATGAACACAGCAACAAGAAAACAGATCAGCATCACCATGATGTGATATTTTGCAGTGTTTTATTTTTATTTATTCATGAGTCTAACAGCCTCAGGGTAGAAGCTGTTCCTCAGTCTAGTGGTTCTACACTTGACGTTTACAGCACCAAGTGCGTATCTGTGGTACTGCACTGAGCTGGTTTAGGTCCTATCTGGCAGACAGAACCATGTCTGTGAACATAGCTGGTTCTGAATCCTCCACTGCTCCTCTGTGTTTTGGGGTTCCACAGGGCTCCATTTTAGGTCCCCTGCTTTTCTCCCTTTACCTACTTCCATTGGGATCAATCCTCAGAAAGCATGGGATCTTTTTTCATTGTTACGCCGATGATAGTCAGATCTATATGCCACTAAAAAAGAAAGATGCCTCCTCAATCAGGCCACTTCTGTTGTGTCTTGAAGACATCAAAGCTTGGATGTCTTTAAACTTTTTAAATTTTAATGAAAAGAAAACAGAAGTGATGGTGTTTGGTCCTAGTGGCTCTTGTGAACCTTGCCCTGTTGATCTTGGCCCTCTGGCACCACATGTAAAGAAAACAGTTTCTAACTTGGGTTTTAAAATGGACAGTGATTTTAAATTAGATTCCCAGATTGGAGCGGTGGTCAAGACCAGTTTTTATCACCTCAGACAGCTGGCTAAGGTAAAGTCCATCCTTACACAGCAGCAGCTGGAAACAGTAATCCATGCCTTCATCACCTCTCGGCTGGATTACTGTAACGCTCTTTACCTTGGAGTCAGCCAGTCCTCCCTCAGACGTCTCCAGTTGGTCCAGAACGCTGCTGCTCGCCTTCTAACTGGAGTTCATAAGAGGGAGCACATCACCCCCACTCTGGCTTCACTCCACTGGCTGCCTGTTCATTTTAGAGTTCATTTTAAGATTCTTTTATTTGTTTTTAAGAGTTTAAATGGTCTTGCTCCATCCTACCTCTCTGAGCTGCTTCACCCATACTCTCCTGCTCGGTGCCTCAGATCAGCTGATCAGCTGCTTCTGGAGGTGCCGAGGTCCAAACGGAGGCTCAGAGGAGACAGAGCTTTTTCTGTTGCTGCTCCAAAACTGTGGAACGATCTCCCTCTTCCCGTCAGACAAGCTCCTTCACTGTCCAGTTTTAAAACTCTTTTAAAAACACATTTTTACTCACTGGCTTTTAGCACAGACTGATTTTGTTCTGCACTGTTTTTATTGTTTTTATTGATCTTAATGTTTTAACAACTGTTTTATTTTTATGTGTTTAAATGTTCTTGATTTTATGTACAGCACTTTGTTGCAGCTGTGGTTGTTTTAAAGGGCTCTATAAATAAAGTATTATTATTATTATTATTATTATTATATTATTATATATTATTATTATTATTATTATTATTATTATTATTAT
>JBBPBX010064580.1:0-14145 GCA_038048925.1 Garcialebias charrua | reverse complement strand
CCTCTTTTCTGGGTTTTGTCATCTCACCCAATCTGGTATCCATGGACGCTTCCAAGATCTCCGCAGTCAAAGACTGGCCCATCCCTAAGGATAGAAGGCAGTTACAGAGGTTCCTGGGTTTTGCTAATTTTTATCGCAAATTCATTCGGAACTACAGTCAGGTCTCTGCTCCTCTGCATGCTCTCACTTCAGTCAAAACAAGGTTTCTGTGGAATGACAAGGCAGAGACTGCCATTTCCAGGCTTAAGACACTTTTTGTGTCTGCCCCTGTTCTTCGTTCACCCGATCCAGACAGACAGTTCATTGTGGATGTGGACGCCTCTAATACTGGAGTTGGTGCAGTCCTTAGTCAACGTTTTTCTGATGAGAAGATCCATCCGTGTGCCTTTTTTCTAGGAGTCTGTCCAGTGCTGAGCGCAACTACGATGTGGGGGAGCGAGAGCTTCTGGCTGTCAAGATGGCTCTGGAGGAATGGAGACACTGGCTGGAAGGGGCTAAAGAACCGGTTCTGGGGGGAGTTCTGTGCCCTTTTGGGTATTTCTGTCAGCCTGTCTGCTGGTTTTCATCCACAGACGGATGGACGTCTGAGAGGGCTAACCAGGAAGTTGAGACCAAGTTACGCATCCTTTGCGAAGACGATCCAACCAGATGGTCTACCAATCTTCCTTGGGTCGAACATGCTTTGAACTCTTTACCCTCTTCTGCCACTGATTTGTCTCCCTTTTATACAGTCAATGGGTTCGAGCCCCCTTTGTTTTCCATCCAAAAGAGAGCAGTCGCAGCGTATGCTCTCCAAGAGAGCATACGCTGCTGCTCACAGATGCCAGCGCGTCTGGAGAAGAGCCCGGACCAGCCTGGAGGTCCGTCAGGGGCCGGACCTTGAGGTGGGGGCTCTGTCACATTTCATGCTCCCTGTCTTGACTGCCTGTTCATCAGTTCCTGTTCAGTCACTGCCACACTCACTTGCCTGCAGCTGTAATCAAGCTCACGAGTCTGTCCTATATAAGCTCTTCTCCCTCACCAAGTCTCTGCCAGATTGTCGAACACTTTCAGTCAGTAGATGTCCAGCGCCTTGTCCAAGCCCTCACCTGATCTCCTGTTCGTGACCTCACGCCTGTCTCCTGGTTTTACTGGCCTGCTCGCTCCTTGCCTGGTTTGCTCTGCTTTTCTGATTCCTGGATCATGACCCTGTTTCTACCCACCGGACCTTGAGTAAGGATTACCCTCAGGACCTGTTTGTTCAACCTCTGCCTCTTCGTGTTTTGACCCTGTTTCCATGATCTAAGCCTGTCTCCCAGTTGAAGCAAGCTCTCTGCATTAAAGGCCTCTCTCGCAAACTTGCCCACCACCTCAGAATCCAAATCTCTGATTCGTGACAGTACAATCTGGCCATAATGGATTCTTCACAGACACACGAGTGGCGTTCTGGTGTGGAGGGGGCAATTTCTAAGTTAGAGGTTAATGGGCATGCTTCAAGAATTGTCTAAAACATCTGACCCACAGGTTCCTCCTCCAGCCTCTCCAGCTCTTTATCATGCTTTTCCTATGCATGAAACTCGCCTACCACCACCGGAGGTTTTTAAAAGAGAGCCGGGCCAGTGTCGATCATTCCTTACGCAATGTGAGATCCATTTTCAACTTCAACCCTCTTCATTTCCTTCAGAACGATCCAAGGTTGCTTATGTCATCTCTCCTATCTGGTAAAGCCAAGTTGTGGGGTACTGCTGAATGGCAGCGGGACTCAGTTTTTTGTTACTCATTCAGAGATTTTGCCAGAGAACTCACCCGTGTTTTTGATCCAGTCTTGCCAGACAGAGAGGCTGCAAGAAGATTGTTTTCCCTGAAACAAGTGAAAAGAAGGGTTACTGATTACATGATTGAATTCCACACTGTTGCTGCAGATAGTCACTGGAACGAGGAGGCATTAACTGATGCCTTCTTTCAAGGACTTAATGAGGTGCTAGCTGCTTGCCACGAGAAAGGACGAGCTTGCCACCAGAGACCGTCCAGAGTCTCTCAAGGAGATGGAGGACTTAGCTACTCGTATTGATCTTCGTCTCATTGAGAGAAAGCGAGAGAGGAGAGGCAGAGTGGAAACACCTTCTCAAACCTGGGGTGAATCTAGAACCACTGCAACCCACAGTTCTTCTCCCACTTTGTCAAATCCCCAGCAGTCTGAGGAGCCTATGCAGTTGGGCAGGATTCGCCTTACCCAGGAGGAGAGGGAGAGGAGGAGGAGGAATAATCTATGTTTTTACTGTGGAGGGGATGGACACACTGTTTCCACGTGCCCATTAAAAGGACGGACTCAGTAGGGGAGAGGAGAGTCCTACTGAGTCATATTGGAGACCCCAAGATCTCCTCACCTTTCACGTTGTCTGCAGAGATCAAGTCCAAAGGTAAAAAACATCCTGTGTCAGTGTTCATTGACTCTGGTGCTGATACCGTCTTCATGGATCTGAAGTTTGCTCAGTCTCGTGGGATAACTGTTGTTTCTTCACCTAGGGACCACAAAGTGATGGCCATAGACGGACATGTGCTTCACCAGTCCAGCCAAGAGACTGAACCTGTTGTTTTGTCCCTAGGTGGCAATCACCATGAAACAATAAAGTTCCTTATAATCCATTCTCCTCAGCTACCAGTTATTTTAGGAGCCTCCTGGCTTAATTCACATAATCCACATGTTGATTGGGTAAGAAAGGAGATTGGTCTGAGAAGTGTCTGTCATCCTGTCTTTTTGAGGCTGTCTCTCGCACCATCAGTTGTGACGTTATTAAAGAGACTTATCCTGATCTTTCAAGGGTTCCTACTGAGTATCATGATATTAAAGAAGTCTTTAACAAAGTCAAGGCCACTTCGTTACACCATATAGGCCCTATGATTGCGGCATTGACTTACTCCCTGGTATTAGGTCGTTTGTACTCACTGTCTGCTCCAGAAAATCAGGCCATGCAAAAGTATATTCAGGACTCACTCCAAGCTGGTATCATTAGACCATCTTCATCCCTCGCTGGTGCCGGTTTCTTTTTTGTGGGTAAAAAAGACGGTTCTCTTAGACCATGTATTGACTACAGAGGTCTTAATAAAATCACTATCAAGAACAAGTACCCTTTACCTTTAATGGTCTCAGCTTTTGACCTCATTCAGGGGTCCACTGTTTTTACTAAACTAGACCTGAGAAACGCTTATCATCTTGTTCGTATCAGAGAGGGAGATGAGTGGAAAACTGCTTTTAATGCCCCTAATTATGAGTATCTGGTAATGCCTTTTGGAATAACCAATGCCCCTGCAGTGTTCCAGGCCCTAGTCAACGATGTTCTAAGGGATATGGTCAACCAATTCGTATTTGTCTATTTAGACGACATCTTAATATTTTCCAAGGACCTGCCTTCCCACAGGAGACGTAAGATCCGTCCTTCTTAGACTCCTACAAAATAACCTCTTTGTCAAAGCAGAGAAGTGCGAGTTTCATCAAACCACCACCTCTTTTCTGGGTTTTGTCATCTCACCCAATCTGGTATCCATGGACGCTTCCAAGATCTCCGCAGTCAAAGACTGGCCCATCCCTAAGGATAGAAGGCAGTTACAGAGGTTCCTGGGTTTTGCTAATTTTTATCGCAAATTCATTCGGAACTACAGTCAGGTCTCTGCTCCTCTGCATGCTCTCACTTCAGTCAAAACAAGGTTTCTGTGGAATGACAAGGCAGAGACTGCCATTTCCAGGCTTAAGACACTTTTTGTGTCTGCCCCTGTTCTTCGTTCCCCCGATCCAGACAGACAGTTCATTGTGGAGGTGGACGCCTCTAATACTGGAGTTGGTGCAGTCCTTAGTCAACGTTTTTCTGATGAGAAGATCCATCCGTGTGTTCTTTTTTTTCTAGGAGTCTGTCCAGTGCTGAGCGCAACTACGATGTGGGGGAGCGAGAGCTTCTGGCTGTCAAGATGGCTCTGGAGGAATGGAGACACTGGCTGGAAGGGGCTAAAGAACCGGTTCTGGGGGGAGTTCTGTGCCCTTTTGGGTATTTCTGTCAGCCTGTCTGCTGGTTTTCATCCACAGACGGATGGACGTCTGAGAGGGCTAACCAGGAAGTTGAGACCAAGTTACGCATCCTTTGCGAAGACGATCCAACCAGATGGTCTACCAATCTTCCTTGGGTCGAACATGCTTTGAACTCTTTACCCTCTTCTGCCACTGATTTGTCTCCCTTTTATACAGTCAATGGGTTCGAGCCCCCTTTATTTTCCATCAAAAAGAGAGCAGTCGCAGCGTATGCTCTCACAGATGCCAGCGCGTCTGGAGAAGAGCCCGGACCAGCCTGGAGGTCCGTCAGGGGCCGGACCTTGAGGTGGGGGCTCTGTCACATTTCATGCTCCCTGTCTTGACTGCCTGTTCATCAGTTCCTGTTCAGTCACTGCCACACTCACTTGCCTGCAGCTGTAATCAAGCTCACGAGTCTGTCCTATATAAGCTCTTCTCCCTCACCAAGTCTCTGCCAGATTGTCGAACACTTTCAGTCAGTAGATGTCCAGCGCCTTGTCCAAGCCCTCACCTGATCTCCTGTTCGTGACCTCACGCCTGTCTCCTGGTTTTACTGGCCTACTCGCTCCTTGCCTGGTTTGCTCTGCTTTTCTGATTCCTGGATCATGACCCTGTTTCTACCCACCGGACCTTGAGTAAGGATTACCCTCAGGACCTGTTTGTTCAACCTCTGCCTCTTCGTGTTTTGACCCTGTTTCCATGATCTAAGCCTGTCTCCCAGTTGAAGCAAGCTCTCTGCATTAAAGGCCTCTCTCGCAAACTTGCCCACCACCTCAGAATCCAAATCTCTGATTCGTGACAGTACAATCTGGCCATAATGGATTCTTCACAGACACACGAGTGGCGTTCTGGTGTGGAGGGGGCAATTTCTAAGTTAGAGGTTAATGGGCATGCTTCAAGAATTGTCTAAAACATCTGACCCACAGGTTCCTCCTCCAGCCTCTCCAGCTCTTTATCATGCTTTTCCTATGCATGAAACTCGCCTACCACCACCGGAGGTTTTTAAAAGAGAGCCGGGCCAGTGTCGATCATTCCTTACGCAATGTGAGATCCATTTTCAACTTCAACCCTCTTCATTTCCTTCAGAACGATCCAAGGTTGCTTATGTCATCTCTCCTATCTGGTAAAGCCAAGTTGTGGGGTACTGCTGAATGGCAGCGGGACTCAGTTTTTTGTTACTCATTCAGAGATTTTGCCAGAGAACTCACCCGTGTTTTTGATCCAGTCTTGCCAGACAGAGAGGCTGCAAGAAGATTGTTTTCCCTGAAACAAGTGAAAAGAAGGGTTACTGATTACATGATTGAATTCCACACTGTTGCTGCAGATAGTCACTGGAACGAGGAGGCATTAACTGATGCCTTCTTTCAAGGACTTAATGAGGTGCTAGCTGCTTGCCACGAGAAAGGACGAGCTTGCCACCAGAGACCGTCCAGAGTCTCTCAAGGAGATGGAGGACTTAGCTACTCGTATTGATCTTCGTCTCATTGAGAGAAAGCGAGAGAGGAGAGGCAGAGTGGAAACACCTTCTCAAACCTGGGGTGAATCTAGAACCACTGCAACCCACAGTTCTTCTCCCACTTTGTCAAATCCCCAGCAGTCTGAGGAGCCTATGCAGTTGGGCAGGATTCGCCTTACCCAGGAGGAGAGGGAGAGGAGGAGGAGGAATAATCTATGTTTTTACTGTGGAGGGGATGGACACACTGTTTCCACGTGCCCATTAAAAGGACGGACTCAGTAGGGGAGAGGAGAGTCCTACTGAGTCATATTGGAGACCCCAAGATCTCCTCACCTTTCACGTTGTCTGCAGAGATCAAGTCCAAAGGTAAAAAACATCCTGTGTCAGTGTTCATTGACTCTGGTGCTGATACCGTCTTCATGGATCTGAAGTTTGCTCAGTCTCGTGGGATAACTGTTGTTTCTTCACCTAGGGACCACAAAGTGATGGCCATAGACGGACATGTGCTTCACCAGTCCAGCCAAGAGACTGAACCTGTTGTTTTGTCCCTAGGTGGCAATCACCATGAAACAATAAAGTTCCTTATAATCCATTCTCCTCAGCTACCAGTTATTTTAGGAGCCTCCTGGCTTAATTCACATAATCCACATGTTGATTGGGTAAGAAAGGAGATTGGTCTGAGAAGTGTCTGTCATCCTGTCTTTTTGAGGCTGTCTCTCGCACCATCAGTTGTGACGTTATTAAAGAGACTTATCCTGATCTTTCAAGGGTTCCTACTGAGTATCATGATATTAAAGAAGTCTTTAACAAAGTCAAGGCCACTTCGTTACACCATATAGGCCCTATGATTGCGGCATTGACTTACTCCCTGGTATTAGGTCGTTTGTACTCACTGTCTGCTCCAGAAAATCAGGCCATGCAAAAGTATATTCAGGACTCACTCCAAGCTGGTATCATTAGACCATCTTCATCCCTCGCTGGTGCCGGTTTCTTTTTTGTGGGTAAAAAAGACGGTTCTCTTAGACCATGTATTGACTACAGAGGTCTTAATAAAATCACTATCAAGAACAAGTACCCTTTACCTTTAATGGTCTCAGCTTTTGACCTCATTCAGGAGTCCACTGTTTTTACTAAACTAGACCTGAGAAACGCTTATCATCTTGTTCGTATCAGAGAGGGAGATGAGTGGAAAACTGCTTTTAATGCCCCTAATTATGAGTATCTGGTAATGCCTTTTGGAATAACCAATGCCCCTGCAGTGTTCCAGGCCCTAGTCAACGATGTTCTAAGGGATATGGTCAACCAATTCGTATTTGTCTATTTAGACGACATCTTAATATTTTCCAAGGACCTGCCTTCCCACAGGAGACGTAAGATCCGTCCTTCTTAGACTCCTACAAAATAACCTCTTTGTCAAAGCAGAGAAGTGCGAGTTTCATCAAACCACCACCTCTTTTCTGGGTTTTGTCATCTCACCCAATCTGGTATCCATGGACGCTTCCAAGATCTCCGCAGTCAAAGACTGGCCCATCCCTAAGGATAGAAGGCAGTTACAGAGGTTCCTGGGTTTTGCTAATTTTTATCGCAAATTCATTCGGAACTACAGTCAGGTCTCTGCTCCTCTGCATGCTCTCACTTCAGTCAAAACAAGGTTTCTGTGGAATGACAAGGCAGAGACTGCCATTTCCAGGCTTAAGACACTTTTTGTGTCTGCCCCTGTTCTTCGTTCCCCCGATCCAGACAGACAGTTCATTGTGGAGGTGGACGCCTCTAATACTGGAGTTGGTGCAGTCCTTAGTCAACGTTTTTCTGATGAGAAGATCCATCCGTGTGTTCTTTTTTTTCTAGGAGTCTGTCCAGTGCTGAGCGCAACTACGATGTGGGGGAGCGAGAGCTTCTGGCTGTCAAGATGGCTCTGGAGGAATGGAGACACTGGCTGGAAGGGGCTAAAGAACCGGTTCTGGGGGGAGTTCTGTGCCCTTTTGGGTATTTCTGTCAGCCTGTCTGCTGGTTTTCATCCACAGACGGATGGACGTCTGAGAGGGCTAACCAGGAAGTTGAGACCAAGTTACGCATCCTTTGCGAAGACGATCCAACCAGATGGTCTACCAATCTTCCTTGGGTCGAACATGCTTTGAACTCTTTACCCTCTTCTGCCACTGATTTGTCTCCCTTTTATACAGTCAATGGGTTCGAGCCCCCTTTATTTTCCATCAAAAAGAGAGCAGTCGCAGCGTATGCTCTCACAGATGCCAGCGCGTCTGGAGAAGAGCCCGGACCAGCCTGGAGGTCCGTCAGGGGCCGGACCTTGAGGTGGGGGCTCTGTCACATTTCATGCTCCCTGTCTTGACTGCCTGTTCATCAGTTCCTGTTCAGTCACTGCCACACTCACTTGCCTGCAGCTGTAATCAAGCTCACGAGTCTGTCCTATATAAGCTCTTCTCCCTCACCAAGTCTCTGCCAGATTGTCGAACACTTTCAGTCAGTAGATGTCCAGCGCCTTGTCCAAGCCCTCACCTGATCTCCTGTTCGTGACCTCACGCCTGTCTCCTGGTTTTACTGGCCTACTCGCTCCTTGCCTGGTTTGCTCTGCTTTTCTGATTCCTGGATCATGACCCTGTTTCTACCCACCGGACCTTGAGTAAGGATTACCCTCAGGACCTGTTTGTTCAACCTCTGCCTCTTCGTGTTTTGACCCTGTTTCCATGATCTAAGCCTGTCTCCCAGTTGAAGCAAGCTCTCTGCATTAAAGGCCTCTCTCGCAAACTTGCCCACCACCTCAGAATCCAAATCTCTGATTCGTGACAGTACAATCTGGCCATAATGGATTCTTCACAGACACACGAGTGGCGTTCTGGTGTGGAGGGGGCAATTTCTAAGTTAGAGGTTAATGGGCATGCTTCAAGAATTGTCTAAAACATCTGACCCACAGGTTCCTCCTCCAGCCTCTCCAGCTCTTTATCATGCTTTTCCTATGCATGAAACTCGCCTACCACCACCGGAGGTTTTTAAAAGAGAGCCGGGCCAGTGTCGATCATTCCTTACGCAATGTGAGATCCATTTTCAACTTCAACCCTCTTCATTTCCTTCAGAACGATCCAAGGTTGCTTATGTCATCTCTCCTATCTGGTAAAGCCAAGTTGTGGGGTACTGCTGAATGGCAGCGGGACTCAGTTTTTTGTTACTCATTCAGAGATTTTGCCAGAGAACTCACCCGTGTTTTTGATCCAGTCTTGCCAGACAGAGAGGCTGCAAGAAGATTGTTTTCCCTGAAACAAGTGAAAAGAAGGGTTACTGATTACATGATTGAATTCCACACTGTTGCTGCAGATAGTCACTGGAACGAGGAGGCATTAACTGATGCCTTCTTTCAAGGACTTAATGAGGTGCTAGCTGCTTGCCACGAGAAAGGACGAGCTTGCCACCAGAGACTGTCCAGAGTCTCTCAAGGAGATGGAGGACTTAGCTACTCGTATTGATCTTCGTCTCATTGAGAGAAAGCGAGAGAGGAGAGGCAGAGTGGAAACACCTTCTCAAACCTGGGGTGAGTCTAGAACCACTGCAACCCACAGTTCTTCTCCCACTTTGTCAAATCCCCAGCAGTCTGAGGAGCCTATGCAGTTGGGCAGGATTCGCCTTACCCAGGAGGAGAGGGAGAGGAGGAGGAGGAATAATCTATGTTTTTACTGTGGAGGGGATGGACACACTGTTTCCACGTGCCCATTAAAAGGACGGACTCAGTAGGGGAGAGGAGAGTCCTACTGAGTCATATTGGAGACCCCAAGATCTCCTCACCTTTCACGTTGTCTGCAGAGATCAAGTCCAAAGGTAAAAAACATCCTGTGTCAGTGTTCATTGACTCTGGTGCTGATACCATCTTCATGGATCTGAAGTTTGAAGTGACTGTTGGATAAAAATATTCAACGAAGCCAAACTCGATGACATGGGAAGATTTTAAACCAGTTTCACTTACAAGGGCAGATTTTTGCAACAGTTAACACTGATGTACAGAAGTTCTACATGCATGCTCAGTCACATGAGTTTGCCATGGGCAGTGTGCAGGTTGGCTTATATAACCTTATGGGCTCCTGGCTCACAAGCAGACCAGTGTCCTTGGACAGCCATCTGCACATGCAGGATCAAATCAGCTCTTCATTCAGCCCTCTGAGAGAGAAAATCACCCTCTGGTAAATCAAACAATGGTTCATGGGCAGTTAAAAATTTCAGCCGGATGTAACCGGGTGGTTTTAGTTCATTGGAAGAGTGGCTGTAAATTCCCACTCTGGTTTGGCTCCCTGAACACACCGTGTCCTGTTCCTCCACCTTCAGTGTGGTTTAGCTCATTAGTGTTACTAAGCACCAGGTGTGTAAGCCAAACATTCTTCTCCAGGGTGTTGGCTGTTTAGTCTCTTGCTGCATGTGGCTGTAGTGAGTGCTGCTGCAGTGTTCATGGAGTTGTGCAAAGCCCTGAAGCACAAGCTAAGGTAAATGTTTTTTTTCATTAGTCACTTATGGCTGGTTGGGTGCTGTCAATGCTGCTCCACATATTGTTGTGGAGTTCTGTTAAAAGTTATTTGTATTTGTTTGTTTCTTTAGGACATGTGCCAGTGGGTGGCAGATTGCCACTGCAACTAATTGAATGTGCTTGTTGTTGGGGTTGTGACTGATTAAGGTACATGCTTGTATTTTCTAATATTGTTTATCATGTGCAAGCACCTTACTAACTGTCATTCCTGTACTGCAGATTGCTACAGTTGCTATATTGTGCTCCCAACTCTGTGCCTTGTTTTAAACTGTACATGCTCTCATGTTACTGGCATGTAACATCCTTTGGTGTTAAGTGATTTGGAGTTGTGCTAGCCCTTTACAACTGGCCTGGTAGAACCACCATAGCATAAATGCATCTAATAAAGGCTGTTTTAATATTGAAAGGAATTAATAAAATATATATTGTATACAACACTTCTGTTTTTGTCATTTGAAGCCAGGCGTACCTGCGTATTTGTAATAGGGAAGCTCTAGACTATTTACAGTCTACCAGTTGGCTTTAGAGTCACATCCTCTGAGTCACAATCCGGGCCTTCATAGCCCGTGTTACATTTACTGGCGTTGCTGGAAGGATCTGGCTGATAAGGCAGTTTGTGTGTGTATATACAGTATATATATTTTATTTAATTATCTCTAAAGAGCATTTAGAAGTTGGGAGCATAATAGGCTAACAGTAGGCACATCGTGGGACCTAGCTGGATACCCCCCGACAGTGAAGAAGGACCCACCTCTCCGTTCCTATGGCAGAGGAACTTGAAGAACTCCGGGCTCGAGTCCAGCAGTTGGAGGCCGATAGGAGTCGGCTGCAACAGGAACGGGACGTTGCACTGGCAAATTCAACTCAACATGATGCACCAGCTGGTCCCAGTACACGTACAGCTCTGGGGAGCATGGGGACAACTGACCGCATCATCTACCTGCCAAGGGAGCGAAAGTGTCCAACCTTCAGGGGGACTCATGGTATTGGGGTTGAGGAGTGGGTAGAAGAAGTTTGTACCAGCATGCAAGTTCGGCATGTTGAACCCACAGATCAGGCTGCTTTCATTTTTGACCATCTCGAAGGTGTAGCTCGGGATGAGATTAAATATAGACCATTAGCTGAACGTGAGAATCCAGAAACTGTTTTTACCATTTTGAGAGAACTGTATGGTTGTCAACAGTCGTATGTCTCACTACAAGAGGACTTCTTTTCACGGAGACAGTTAGATGGTGAAACTTTGCAGGAATTTTCCCATTCCTTGTTTTGTTTAATGAACAGGGTTAAAGCTAATTCTCCTCATGCCATGACTAATGCAGACATTTTACTTCGTGATCAATTTATTCAAAATGTTAGCAATTCTGATCTGCGTAGGGAATTAAAGCGTTACGTTCGTGACAATCCAAGGTGTACATTGCTGGAAGTTAGGTGTCTCAGCACATCCAAACACATCATGTCAGCTGCTGGGGTGCCAATCACAGGTGGTTACCATGGAGAGGACCAAACCAACGAGAGGCTGCAGGCAGAGGCTGCAAAGATTGGTTATCCTGTGATGATCAAGGCAGTCCGTGGAGGAGGAGGGAAGGTGAAAGGACGCAGAGAAGAACTGAAATAACTTTGATAGCATAACTTCCACGAGCTTGATTTGAACCTTGCGTGTTTTAGGGAATGCGTATCGCCCGGTCAGACTCGGACTTCATCGAACAGCTGGAGTCAGCGAGACGTGAAGCCAGGAAGTCCTTCAATGATGACGTCATGCTTATTGAGAAGTTCGTAGAGGATCCCAGGTACGCTCAGAGGACTGTTTGATTTGGTCTTTGAAGAACTAGCAAGTTTTCAAATGTCTCGCTGTGTGTTGTTGGCAGACATGTAGAGGTTCAAGTGTTTGGAGACATGCACGGTAACGCCGTCTATCTGTTTGAGAGGGACTGCAGCGTCCAGCAGAGACATCAGAAGATCATAGAGGAAGCTCCAGGGGTGAGTGGAGTTCACAGCTGTTTACATTTAAAACAGATGTCCGTTTGACACGGTTTAATCAAAACAGAGGGTTTATATTCAGCATCTTTGTCACATGAGACATTTTAAATTCAAAGATCCGGACTTGAAGTTGAGGTACTTTTTGTGAAGTAATCCTTCCATCGGTGTGTAATTGTGACATTATTTTCTTCTTAATATTTGTTTTTAGTCCCGTGAATTATTTGAGTAAAAACATGATTTATTTATTTATTTTAATTTAAAACACAAAACAATTTCACATATTGTATGAAAACAAAACATACAATGAAAGGTAGCAGAAAGAAGAAGAATCTTATTATACCTGCCCCTTTTTTAAAACAATCAATTGAAAAATCAATTCAAACAATAATCATCTATAAATAACAGAACAAAATGAATAACTCATCCCAATTTTCAATTTCTAGTACATTTCACATTTAACTAATTTATGTGTTTTTTCAACAATTTAGTTTTGATCATTCTCTTAAACATAAACATTGAATTAGCTTTTTTTTTTTTACATCATTTTCCAAACCATTCCACAATCCAATTCCCTGTATTGAAGTAGATCGTCCCTTTTAATCTGGTTTTGTACTGTGGTTTTACAAAAATCTCTGTTCCCTTAAGATTGTAGCAACTTTGGGATTTAACTGCAGGCAGCTTTTTGTGGTCAGTGAGGCTTCAAAAGCGTGAGGGATCTTAAGAAGCATTTTGTTTTGAAGCTTTTTTCATGAATCACAACAGGTTACCAGCACCTTCTTCACCTGAGGTTTAAATTATGTGGATATGTTTTATAGACACTTGTGAACATGTTTATCCTTTACCTTCCTCCATATATTTCCACCTGGACTTTCTCAGCCTGGGATAAGCCCTGAGGTTCGGAGGAAACTTGGAGAGGCAGCTGTCAGAGCAGCTAAAGCCGTGAGCTACGTTGGAGCAGGTGAAGACACGCAAAGCTAAACTCCTCCCACCACAGCGACTTATTACACACACCCACTACAAATGTTGTGATCCATTCCTGCAGGTACTGTGGAGTTTGTAATGGACGCTCAGCACAACTTCTACTTCATAGAGATGAACACGAGGCTGCAGGTGGAGCATCCCGTCACCGAGATGATCACTGGAACCGACCTGGTGGAGTGGCAGCTCAGGGTGAGACGGAGAGCTGAAAACTCTCTGGAAACCATAACTTATACTAAAAGTTTAGTTTATTTTGTAATAAAAATCTCTTCCAGGTGGCAGCAGGGGAGCCCCTGAGGGGCCACTCGTTTGAGGCTCGTATCTACGCTGAGGACCCAAACAACGACTTCCTTCCGGGAGCGGGGCCTCTGCTGCATCTGTCCACGCCTTCAGCAGACCAACACACACGCATAGAGACCGGGGTCAGAGAAGGTACGTGTACCCCCATTTGAGAAACAGTGCCTAACAGAGCAGACAAAAACATTAAACTCCAGCTCTTTTTTTTTTCAACCACCTCATTTAGCAGACAACAGTCCAGTGTTAGTGTTAATGTTTTTGTCTGCTCTGTTAGGCCACTAAGCCTAAAATGTCTCAGAAATATGTTTAACATTAAACGATAAAACTTAATTATCCCCTATACTGCCTACTCCTCCACAAACGACAAATGCTCATTTTGGTATGTATTTGTGTGAGACCCGTTTTGTCTTTGAGTATCAAATATTTTTAAGTTTAGTATTCCACTGTTTCTCAAATGGGGGTACACGTACCCCTTGGGGTACTTGGAAACCTTGTGTAAAGTAATTTACATTTTTGACATATTAACACTTATGTTTAAACCCTCTAAAATGCAGAAAGAACCCCGATGGACATCCCTTCAAGCACTCAATCTCAAATCTTGGGATGCAATGGTAGCAGGAGTCCCTCTGAGTCTCTTTCTAATGATCAAAGGTATTTAATTTAAATATGATCAAAATTAGAGATGTAACAATTCATCTAACTCACGATGCGATGTGTACCAATTTTGCTGTTGCATGCTTTAAACAGATCAGTCAGACCTGGCCAAGACAGTCCCTTTCTCAGAGGCGGCGTTGGAGGTCGAGGTCTTCCTCTCGTGGACAAAGGTAAATTGTGATCAAAAGTATAATATTGACAGTATAAATGCAGCACGTT
>JBBPBX010064579.1:0-20211 GCA_038048925.1 Garcialebias charrua | reverse complement strand
ATTGTGGAAAAATTAAATATCCTACTTTGAATAAATAAAGTTAACTTATGTTTTACTCCTTCTATTAGTTCTAGTATTCACACATTTGCAAAGGAAAAGACAGGAAAAACTGCTAAAACTAGCCCTTTTTGTTGTTATAAGAACAAATAAAATTCAGTTTAAAGTTATTTTTGATCAAAGCTTGGAAGAGCCACTGCTGAGGGACCAAAGAGCTGCATGTGGCTCCAGAGCCGCAGGTTTCAGACCCCTGCAAAGTCCAGAACCCCTTACATTTTAAGACAGGTTTACAAGAAATCTAAAATAACTACCTATCAGCCACTTTCAAACCAGTTATGTGATCACAATCTGATAGGCCTACCTTTCTTTGTGCTTGACAGATTTTTCATGCTGATGACATTGATGCTTCCATCAACTTGGTGACAAATAAAGAGGATTCAATCCTAAAGATTCAATCAACAAGGGACAAACACCTCTGCTGTGTTACTATGAACTATGTAGCACCACCCCCACCAAAGTCTGGCACTCATATTAGCCTGCCTGTGTGTCTGTTAGTAAAATATCTCATGTACCAGTAAAATATCTCATGTACCAGTAAATCTTTAATGAAACTGTCAGAAAGTAATTGACTCTCAAGACCTCTCAAGACTGTGTGAATGAGAGGTCTTCCTTCAGCCTCTTGTTTAAGCAGCTACAAAAACAGTATGTTGCTGAAATACGTATTTAAAGTAAATTAGTATTTCAGCCTGGCTGCGGTTATTGTTCTGCTGGCTAGTGAGCGCATGTGTGTTAACAGACATGCGACGCACAGGGGCCTTGTCTCTTTGAAAAACCATCCAGGAACTAAGCCAAAAAAAAAAAACTCGTAGCATTCTCGAAGTCGAACAGCCGGGTACTTTGTCACGTGACTGTGTTGCGGAAGTCGTGTTTGGGGGAATACAAACGAGTGCTTCGGCGGGTGAAATTGGTAAAATGGTGAAAAGTTGCTGCGTTAAGGACTGCATTTCGCACATAAAAAAACATCCCGATAGAAACTACTTCATTTTTCCTACATCAGGAGCGAGAAGGGAGAAATTGAAAGCTGCAGTCAACAGAGGCATCCAAAAACCAGATGGATCTGTAAATCCTGCAAAGCTTTGATCACCACGAAGCAAGCACACGTATGTGTGTTCGGCACATTTTATTACCGGTACGTATTAGTATTGCTTTTAGAAACATAAAAAAGAAAATAGAGGTAATTTATAACAGTTGTTAGCACTGTAATTGATTAAACATCAGTAGGCCATGCACTTGCCTGGCCAGTGTTGAGTCAAATACGTAAAAATACACCTTTTCTGAGACTGTTGTAATTCTAGTCTTTGTTATCTTTAGGACGGAAAGTAAATGTCCAGTCCCATCCAGACTATGTTCCATCCATCTTCCCTCAGCGCCCAGAGTCAGTTGAAGTTACAGCTAACAAACCTTCCCTAAAGGTTGCACGATATGAAAGAGCTGCTCGGAGGGCCAAGAAACCAGGTATGTAATGATTTAATTTACTAAGGGAATACGTAACTTAATATATATATCTTCATAACAGATAACCTAAACAGTGAGGAAAACCTGAAACCTAAAACAAAGAAAGTTCTAATATTGTGTTCATGTGTGTGTCAGAAATATTAAAGTACTGTGTGTTACTGCTAACATGATTAAAATATTTCTCCTCTTTTTCCAATAGCAGTAACGCCCAAAGCACGAAGAAAGCTTTCCATGCCAGAGAGATCCACAGCATCCCCAACACATCATTTGGCTTCACAACAGCCGTCGGAAGATGACACGCATGTCAACAATTCATTGATTGACTTTGCCACACTGTGCAGCGCAGAGCTCCTGACACCAGCATTTACTAGGGGCAAAACACAACTGTCTGCAAAAGAAGTTGAAGTTTCACGAAAAATTTCATCTGTCCTGCTCCACTGAAGGTTCCTGCTCCTCTGAAGGTTCCTGCTCCTCCTCAGGTTCCTGCTCCTCCTCAGGTTCCTGCTCCTCCTCAGGTTCCTGCTCCTCCTCAGGTTCCTGCTCCTCCTCAGGTTCCTGCTCCTCTGAAGGTTCCTGCTCCTCTGAAGGTTCCTGCTCCTCTGAAGGTTCCTGCTCCTCTGAAGGTTCCTGCTCCTCTGAAGGTTCCTGCTCCTCTGAAGGTTCCTGCTCCTCTGAAGGTTCCTGCTCCTCTGAAGGTTCCTGCTCTTCTGAAGGTTCCTGTCAGGATACATGTGGAGCGAGTGATTGGACTGATGAAGAACCGTTTTGGTATCCTGAAAGGTTCTTTACCTGTTCGCTGCATACAGAGTTGCAAAGACGAAAGTATGGATTGCCCACTGTCAAGCTGTGACAAAATTCTGACTGTTTGTGCATCACTGACAAACCTGGGACAGGGGATTGTTTTTAGACAATAGTACTGCTGCATGCAGTTAACCTGTTGGCTTTGTTTTAAAAATACTGACGAATTGAGCCTACAGTTGTATATATGGTATGATAGTGTTTCATTTGTAAAGTTCAAATTTTAGTTTGTTTATTTGATAATTATTGTAGAAAGTAATACTTTCTGAAAATAGTGTCATAATATTTTTTATTCTTCTGCAATCCTTTGATTTGATTTGTATTTTCGGTGGCATGTGAAAGAGCTGTTTTAAAACTGAAATGCTTAGATAGGATACAAATTATGAAAAAAAAATTGTCTGTCTTTAATACAATGAGTAATAAACATTAAAAATAGGACGAAACCATAATTTATGTTGTGCTGTTTCCCTTTTTTATGTGAACATTTTTGCATATTCAGTTTCAGTATGAAAAACTTTTAAAAATATTAGTTCTACCACTGACATGAAGTTTAAACAAGCTTAAAGGTGTCATTAACAGTATTGAATGTGCGTCTTTGCTTCAGACTTTGACAAACATACTTGTTCTGCAACACTGTGAGACTTAATTAACTTTTGCTTGTATACAACAGCTAACAAACAAGATGATAAAGAACCAACAATTAGAGAAAACAATTTTTATTGTTATTGTTGCACTGAAAAATACACTGCAGTCTTTCATTGTGCGGTCCACAGACAATGAACGACATAATTTTGCAGCTCCCGTTGTGCAAATACATCAGAACATTAAGAAAGATAAAATACAGAGGTAAAAATTGAATAAAAATAGATAAAAAATACAGTAAAAACAACAGTATCAGCCATATCAAAAAGTCAGGTGGCCATTATTGCACATAACCTTATTGCACATAACCACAGTGTTTGCAAGTTAACCATGTGTGTTTATAAGTCTTAACTGCTGTTAGATAATGAACAATAAAATAATTTTGCAGCTCCCGTTGTGCAAATAAATCAGAACATTAAAAAAGATAAAATAAAGAGGTACAAATACTGTATATATTATTATTATTTACCCACATATCAACCGGTAGTTTATACGGACATTTTTGGAGTCCAGACAGTTTCAGTTTCATACTGTCCCGCTGTCGCGCATCTCTGGTAGTAAACTGTCTTCGTATTCATAAGACATCCTTCCAAAGATGTGTGCTACACAAAAATATTCGATTCGACTTTACTAGCAAACAAAACCAGAGCCTCTGAACAAAACGAATTCCAATGGTCTAAACCGCAGTTTACCCCCACAACGCAACCTGATGTTGAAATCACGTGATGCGTGACATCACGTCGACTTCGAGAATACATTATATGGCTTATTTAAACGCTAGAATAACCTAACCTGCAGTGTTTTACTTTCCTCAAATTATCTGCCTCAGCAGCATAAACACCCGTTTTAGCTCGTTGTTAGCTTAGCTTTTAGCAACAGCAGGTTTTGTTCATTCAAGTAACAGAGCTAAAACAGCTAGCAAATAAAGAAAACAGAACCGATACCTTCAACTTCCAACTGAATGTCCAGTCCTCGTCCAGAGTCAGACCAGTCGACGTCTAATAAAAAGCAAGTTTTACGAGCGCTGAGTCCGAGACAACAGCTTCTTGTCCCAGCAGCAGATGAACAGGATATAGCTACATTTGAACGAAGCGCGCGAAGCGTTGATTGGTTGGATATGATCACATGCTACTTCCCTCGATAAACAAGAGTGGCGTTGATTGGTTAGGACAAAGTTCACATGCAACCTGATAAGCAAGAGTGGCGTTGATTGGTTGGGACGTACATGATCACGTTCTACCCCCAATCCAATCATAACGCATGAAGACCACAAATAGAAAAAGGGCAGAACAACTTCACGTTTCACGTACGCCTGGAGTAACGCAGAATAAAATTGAATAATGATAATAATAATGATGATAATAATAATACCCTGATGCATGCTCAATAATAATAATAACAATATACTATATATATATATATATATATATATATATATATATATATATATATATATATATATATATATATATATATATATATATATATATATATATATATATATATATAGACAATATAAAAAAACAGCTCGAGCTGTTTCAAAAAACTGACAAAACGTTTAAAACAGAAAAATAAACCAGTGTGAAAATACTTTGTGTAGAAACTGGCAGATGGCAAAGGGAACGTTTGTTGAACGTTCTAAGAACGTTAGGTTAGAACGTTATATCTAGGTTTGTTCAAACGTTAGTCAAAACCTTCAAAGAACGTTCTAAGAACGTTGTGATCTAACAGAACCATGTAAGAACCATACCAGAACGTTAGTTAACGTTCTCTGTTACTTGGGATGTCCTCTCTAACTGCATCCATATATCTCCTCTTTGGTCTCCCTCTTTGTCTTTTTCCTGGCAGCTGCATTTCTAACATCCTTCTACCAATATACCCACTGTCCCTCCTCTGGACATGTCCAAACCATCTCAGTCTGGCCTCCCTAACTTTATCTCCCAGTTGTTCAACATGTGCTGTACCTCTGATGATCTCATTCCTGATCTTATCCATCCTTGTCACTCCTAAGGAGAACCTCAGCATCTTCATTTCTGCCACTTCCAGTTCTTTCTCCTGTCTTTTTGTCAATGCCACTGTCTCCAGACCATACAACATAGCTGGTCTCACCACTGTCTTGTAAACTTTTCCTTTGACCTTTGCTGACACCTTTTTGTCACAAATCACTCCTGAAACTTTTCTCCATCCACTCCATCCTGCCTGGACTCTCTTTTTCACCTCTTTACCACATTCCCCATTTTCCTGTACAGTGGACCCCAAGTACTTGAAGTCCTGCACCTTTGTGACCTCTGCTCCTTGTAGCCTCACTGTTCCACTGGCCTCCCTCTCATTCACACACATGTACTCTGTCTTACTACGACTGACTTTCATTCCTCTTCTTTCAAGAGCATACCTCCACCTCTCCAAGTTCTCTTCCACTTGTTCCCTGTTCTCACCACAGATCACAATGTCATCTGCAAACATCATAGTCCATGGGGATTCCTGCCTGACCTCATCTGTTAGTCGGTCCATCACCAGAGCAAACAAGAAGGGGCTCAGAGCCGATCCTTGATGCAATCCCACCTCCACCTTGAAGGTATCTGTCACACCCACAGCACATCTCACCACTGTCCTGCTGTCCTCATACATGTCCTGTACCAGTCTAACATACTTTTCTGCCACTCCAGATTTCCTCATGCAATACCACACCTCTTCTCTTGGTACCCTGTCATATGCTTTTTCTAAATCCACAAACACACAATGGAGTTCTTTCTGACCCTCTCTGTACTTCTCTATCAACATCCTCAAAGCAAAGATGGCATCTGTGGTGCTCTTTCTTGGCATGAAACCATACTGCTGCTCACAGATAGTCACCTCTTGTCTAAGCCTTCCTTCCACAACTCTCTCCCAGATCTTCATTGTGTGGCTCATCAACTTAATTCCCCTGTAGTTGCTACAACTCTGTACATCACCCTTGTTCTTAAAAATGGGAACCAGCACACTTCTTCTCCATTCTTCAGGCATTTTCTCACCCTCAAATATTCCATTAAATATTTGAGTCAAAAACCTCACTGCCATCTCTCCAAGACATTTCCAAACCTCCACTGGTATGTCATCAGGTCCTACTGCCTTCCCCTTCTTCATTCTTTTCAGAGCTTTCCGGACTTCACCCTCACTAATCTTTCCCACTTCCTGGTCCACAGTTTCTATTACCTCCACTCTTCTTTCTCTTTCATTCTCTTCATTCATTAGCTCCTCAAAGTAATCCTTCCATCTTCCCATCACACACTCCTCACTTGTTAGAACATTCCCATTCCCATCTTTAATAAGCCTAACCTGCTGCACATCCTTTCCAGCCTGATCCCTCTGTCTTGCCAATCGGTACAAGTCCTTCTCGCCCTCTTTAGTGTCCAGTCTCCCATATAACTCATTGTACGCCCTCTGCTTTGCCTTAGCTACTTCCCTCTTTGCTCTATGTCCCATCTCCTTATATTCCTGTCTCCTCTCTTCAGTCCTCTCACTGTCATATTTCTTCTTGGCTAATCTCTTTCTTTGAATGGCGTCCTGCACTTCACTATTCCACCACCAGGTTTCCTTATCATCCATTCTCTGTCCAGATGACACACCAAGTACCTTCCTACCTGTCTCTCTAATTACTGTTGCTGTAGTAGCCCAGTCACTTGGAAGCTCTTTCTTACCACCCAGAGCCTTTAACAGCTCGTCTCTGAATTTCTCACAACATTCTTCCTTCTTTAGCTTCCACCATTTGGTCTTCTTCTCTGATTTTACTCTTTTTCTCTTCTTCGCAACAACAGTCATTCTACACACAACCATCCGATGCTGTCTGGCCACACTCTCCCCTGCCACAACCTTACAGTCTCCAATCTCCTTCAGGTTTCCTCTTCTACACAGAATGTAGTCGATCTGCGTACTCCTTCCTCCACTCTTATAGGTCACTCTATGTTCCTCCCTCTTTTGGAAATAGGTATTGACTATAGCCATTTCCATTCTCTTGGCAAAATCCACCACCATCTGTCCTTCCTGGTTTCTTTCCTTGACACCAAACCTACCCATCACTTCCTCATCCCCTCTGTTTCCTTCACCAACATGTCCATTCAGGTCTGCTCCAATCACCACTCTTTCCTCCCTGGGAATACTCTCTATCACTTCATCCAAATCTTTCCAAAATTTATCTTTCTCCTCCTCATCACATCCAACCTGTGGAGCATAACCACTTACTATGTTTAGCATCAGACCTTCTACTTCTACCTTTAGACACATCACCCTATCTGACACTCTCTTCACCTCTACTACATTCTTTGCCAACTCCTCCTTCAGGACCACCCCTACTCCATTTCTCTTTCTATCCACACCATGGTAAAACAGTTTAAACCCTGCTCCAATACTGCGAGCCTTGCTGCCCTTCCACTTGGTCTCTTGGACACATAAAACATCTACCTTTCTTCTCTGCATCATGTCAGCCAGCTCTCTACCTTTGCCTGTCATTGTCCCCACATTTATTTATATAATGAAAATAATCATTTTATTTAAAAGCACCTTTCAGGACACCCAAGGACATTTCACAGCAAGAAACATATCACAGAGATTGCGTAAAAACTAACAAACACAGTTAAAACATCAGCAGTAACAAATTAAAATATAAAATAAATGAAGAATATAAAATACATTTAGTAAAATGAATGATAAGCAAGTTTTGAACCCAATCTCCCTCCCAACAAAGCCCTTGTAAACATTTATTAATCATTTACAGATTTATTAAACGGCTATTTTGGGGTTTTCCCGTCAATGCGACTGAAACAAAATTCGGGAAGTGTTCCATTTTCATTCCTGCTACACTGTTCATTAGAGCTGCGCAGAGCTACGCAGTTTACCTAAATACTTTTCTTCTCACTTTCACTCAAGACGTACATACGGAGGAATGTACGCTGTCGCCCCCTGGCGTCCCAGATTTTGACAAGTCCCAGGATTTGGTGTAACACCTGATTCTGTAGTTTCAATCACGTGTGTAAAGGGCTGTCAGCTCATTGGTCACAGAGCAGAGCGGCTTCTTAACCGTAAAAATCGACATAAAGTGCATCATTATTTATCAACTCCATTGACGTTGACAGAATAGTTTTGATTCTCACGATATTACGGGACAAAGTGCGTCCCGTTATAGATCAATAAGGGACGCGTACTTTTGTTTCTAAATACGGAATGATTCCGTTTTTCAAGGGACGGTTGGCAACCCTAGACGGACCCACTCTGTTACTCTGAGGTACCCTGTCTTCCGGAGGAAGCGAAAGTAATCTGGTGGAGCGCGTCAAAGACAAGCCACTTTTTTACTTCACTCTCCTTTGCACAATATAAAATTATTGCAAGTGCTGCACTGAGCTGACTGGTCATTTTATTAAAGTTAAAGCCACGCTTTTGACCGCAGCATAAACACTTCTGGTGGATTCTTCTTCATGTATTTTTTTCTTCTTCTTCTTTTGTTTTTGAATAATGGCGGATCGCAAACAACTTTTAGGTGCATTCCGTCACCGATTGTGCATGAGTGTGTAATCTCTTAACTCCACTTATATTCTATATTTGAGTTTTGTATTATGTAAAAATGTAAATAATGCTTTCCTTGTCTTGCAAATCTCCTCCTTATTCCCTTCTGTTTCTAATATCCCTTTTAAGCCCCATTCTCTCCCCACCTCACTTAATTTTCCCTCATCATCTCTCTTTCTGCTGTGTACTTTGTACACGTCAATAGTAGGCTACATGTTCCACACTTTCTTTTTCTCCACAGTTTCCACATTATTAGTCCTTTTCCCCATCATGTACATTGTGTAAGAGAAGTATGACCTACCCTTAATCTCATAATTATTATCTCATCCCTTCTTCTGTTTCCTCTAATATTCTTCATTGTAACTGATTTTTGTATTTTGAATAATCTTCTTCCTTTCTTGTCTTCATTTCATCTTTTCTGCCATTTTTCTTTTTCTTTTCCTTTAATAATTGACACCCTCTCCTTTCCCTAATGGTATATTAACTGTTATTTCTCCTTTCAATGCTTTTTAGCAAGTTTATCTGCCTTTTCATTCCTTTCCACCCCCTCGTGTGCTGGCAGTGGCACCCAACAAAACTATATAAATTCCACCTGTGTATTCGTTTTTTTTTTTTTTTTAATAGCCCCCCCGGTGGAAATTTTACGGGCCGCCACTGGTATGAATTATATTATATGAACAGAAAAGGTGGAAGGGGTGGTGGAGTCGCTCTATTTGTTAAAAATGAAATAAAATGTAAATTGATTAGTGAAATGTCAATAATTGTTGATAATGTCATGGAAATCGTAACGATAGAACTAATATGCAAGAACGATAAAAACGTCATAGTGAGTTGTGCATACAGATCACCAAGCTCAAAGATAGAAATATTTACTGATAAAATCATGGAGCCATTGGAAAAGAATGTTAATTATTTTTAAAAATTATGTGGAGACTTCAATATTAATCTGGGAAATACAACGGATGTAAATACCATCAGTACATTCATAAAATCAATGCATAGCTTAAATCTTTATCCGTTAATATCCAAGCCTACAAGAATTACAAATCATAGTGCCACAATAATCAGAGTCAGAGTACCTTTATTGACATTGCACAAGTTTGCACCAGTACAACGTGAATATGTATGCACAGTCATCCTGAAGGGGACTACGTGTGTGAAGCTGCTGCTTTTCTTATCAGCGCAGCCTCTCTCATCCGTATCGGGATGAAGGTTACAGGTATGAAAACAAGGGGAGAACCATGAGGGAAATCATTGGTATTACAAAAAAGATATATCACATTTTGTCTTTCAGGACACCATATGAGACATCAAAAAAACTCTACCAGCAAGCACAGTTAAGACAAATCACATTTGCATTTGAGATTGAAGCAGTGAGTTAAGTCCATGAGCTCTGTTCAGATTCAGCCACAGTTCTGCAGATGGGACTAGCCAGCCTTATCTGTCTGAGAGCACACAGAAAGTTCTCCGAGGAGGGAGGGGGGGTTGCGACAGTAGATTCCAGTCTTCATTTGCTCAGACTCAGGAGAAATTTTTAGTCAGCCTGTCCAAGGTTGCTTGGGAAGTCTGATTAGATTAGCATGAATTATCTTCAGGTCAGGCTTACAGTGTACTTTCCTGTAGCCTTGAGTCCAGATGGGCATCCAAAATCCAATACTCTCCAAATTGTGGGAAGCTTTCACCGACCCGAGCGATGAGTCCACCTCCCCCAGATGTGACCCACCTGGCCGCATACGAGTCCCAAACCTTACCGGTGGTCTGCGGTCCTCAGTGGCTGCCTCCACTTTGCGGTTCAACTCATAAAGCAACTGATTCATGGAAGTTACAGCACGGATCACACTCACGGTTTGAGAAGGGAGCTTCGTCAGGGCGTTGATCGCCGTGGAAGTCTTCCTAATTTTCCAATAGAAGAGAACTCCACACAAGCCAAATAGCAGAGCACCTGCTATCATAACTCTAATTATGAATAAATCCTCTACATCTTCGACAGAAAGCACAGTCAAGCATAACATCTTCCACTCCCCCCAGGAATCCATGATATAGCCAGCTGGATGTGTCTGTGATGGGCAGTTGGTTCCCCCGGACCAGATCGTTTTGTAGAAAAATCTTATCAATAGAGTCGATAGCCCACGAAACCAGATCCATCTTCAATTTGCGTTCGAGCGAGCACTGATAAACTGCAGACAAAGACAAAGTAGCCAAGCAGGGAAAGGAAAGTTGCGGAGGGAGAGACACGAGCTGCTGCTCCGATCAGTGCGTAGGAGGAAAAAAAAATGATAACATTTTCACAAATATAACATATGGGGATGTATGGTCATGAGCTTTGGGTTGTGACCGAAAGAACGAGATCTCGGATACAAGCGGCTGAAATGAGTTTTCTCCGCAGGATGTCTGGACTCTCCCTTAGAGATAGGGTGAGAAGCTCAGTCATCCGGGAGGGACTCGGAGTAGAGCCGCTGCTTCTCCACATCGAGAGGAGCCAGTTGAGGTGGCTCGGGCATCTGGTTAGGATGCCTCCTGGACGCCTCCCTGGTGAGGTGTTCCGGGCATGTCCCACCGGGAGGAGACCCAGAGGAAGACCCAGGACACGCTGGAGGGACTATGTTTCTCGGCTGGCCTGGGAACGCCTTGGGATTCCCCCAGAGGAGCTGCTCCAAGTGGCTGGGGAGAGGGAAGTCTGGGCCTCCCTACTTAGACTGCTACCCCCGCGACCCGACCCCGGATAAGCGGACGAAAATGGATGGATGGATGGAAGGGATGTGATAGGTGGTATTCTTATTACTGACCTAAGTGATCATTTACCAATTTTTACAATCTATAAAAATGATCAAAATACCATAAAAGCAGTAATAAAAAAGAAAAAAATAATAAACACATCCAAAAAAGCGTAATGATCTCGCTATGGTGTCGTGTACCAAAAACTAACCATCAGCCAAACTCCTTTTACATGAGTCAGGATTAATTAGTTCTTCCTTTATTTCCATGTAGACTGGAGTGAAACTGCCAAAACACAAACAACTCAGGATGAGCTCAGAGCAGCTAACAGAAGTGTTTTACATTCAGTTACATATTAGAAGTGCAACAACAATGCTACCTCAACAATGAGCTGCAATGCTACATAACGGCCCAAGTAATCTTAACAGCCTGCTAGTTAGCAATGACGCAGCAAATAATCAAATTACCCGTAGGTATTTCCAAAACTAAACATAAATTCAATAGACAAGTTACTTATTTTCTCATATGTCAACATAAACGATAAACACTTGTCTTAGAGTATAAGCTACTACCAGTGGTGGGCAGATGAACGCTAGGGAGCGCTAAAGCGCTAATCCGCTTACAGTGGACCTAAACTTTTTGTCAGCGTTTTTGTGAATTGACTAACTTTTATAATTCATAAGCGGATTTGTGCTATTTTTATTTAAAATGCAGTACCGCTAATAACTAATTATCTATCAGTAAAAACCAATAAACTTATTTACAAGCTCTTATGCTGGCTTGTTTTACCTTTTTCCCCACGTAAAGAGCAGAGAGGAGGAAGGGTGTGAGGGGGAGGGGGGCAGAGCTGAGAACAGACTCGGATCTACCATGTGCCTGGGGATCCCATTTCAGCAGGGGCCCCGGCCCCGCCGCCCCCCTGCCAGTCACCTACATCACTAACATTGCTCATGCTTGTTAATGTACATTTAACATAAAAATAATTATAGTTACGATGAAAACGATCATTAAATCCCTTACCAAAAAGAAGTATACTTTAAGTATATGTTGTTAAGTATACTTAAGTATATAAAGTATATGTCTCCAAGTGTACTTTTAAGTATACTCGCAGTTTACTTACAATATACTTTTTTGGGACTAAATTGGCCCATTTTAGTATACTTAAAGTATACTAGTAGTACACTTTTTATTAGACTTCCAATGTACTTATAGTGTACTTCAAGTTCATATTTTAGTTTATTGAAGTATACTTAAAGTATACTAGTAGTACACTTTTAATTAGACTTCCAATGTACTTATAGTGTACTTCAAGTTCATATTTTAGTTTATTGAAGTATACTTAAAGTATACTAGTAGTACACTTTTAATTAGACTTCCAGTGTACTTATAGTGTACTTCAAGTTCATATTTTAGTTTATTGAAGTATACTTAAAGTATAACACTAGTATACTTTTCTTTATACTCCAAATGCACTTGTTATATACTTCTAGTTCATACTTTAGTTTATTACAGTATACTTAAAGTATACCACTAGTACACTTTTTCATATACTTCCAATGCACTTGTTATTTACTTCTAGTTTACAGTTTATTTTATCATTTAAGTTAAATTTTTGAATTTCTAAAACTAATACCATGTTGTCATTGTAATTGTTATGTTACACTTGTAAGTTTGCTTAACAATACTTGCACAATACTATTTACAGTATATGCTAAAAATTATTTTTTAAAGTATTCTGAAAGATGTGTTTACAAAGTCATAAAACAAGGTCTTGAGAACTTCAATATTTTTATATAAAATTAAGGTGCAGCTCAAAAACAGTTTACAAAACAGCAGCATTTAAAATGAATCCCTTCCAAGTTTAAAAATTGAAAAGGAAAAGGTGCACATTTGCATTTCAAGGTGTAAACATAAAGTCCAGAACACAATGTAAAAATGTGTGCATTTGCTTAAACAAAGCAAAAATAGTGTCTCCAACTGGAAACTGAAGTCTTTCCTTTTCAGAAGGCATCTTCACATCTTTGGGGGGGATAAGAAAAAAAAAACTTCACCGGTAGTCGTTTATGTTGCTTTTTTTCTTCTTCTTATGACTCTTCGCACATCTTGCATGGTGGTGTCAGGGAACTTTGGCTTGGTGTAGACTGAAAAAACAAAAAAAAAACAGAAATTACTCCAATGTTATGTTTTTCTATCATCAGTGTAATTACTCTCACATCAAATATATCCTTAAAATATGTCTCTAGGTTTCACGAGTGATAAACAATAACTTATTATTAAAGGGAACCACAATTACTTTTAAACATTTGACTTTATTTGATCCCCTCCCTGGGCTGCCACCTTACCGTGGTGGAGGGGTTTGAGTGTCCCAATGATCCTAGGAGCTATGCTGTCAGGGGCTTTATGCCCCTAGTAGGGTCACCCAAGGCAGACAGGTCCTAGGTGAGGGACGAGACAAAGCGCAGCCCACAAGACCCCTTATGATGAATAATATAAATGGAAACAATGTTCCCTCGCCCGGACGCGGGTCACCGGGGCCCCACTCTGGAGCCAGGCCCGGAGGAGGGGCACGTTGGCGAGCGCCTGGTGGCCGGGCTTTCACCCATGGAGCTCGGCCGGGCACAGCCCGAAGAGGAGACGTGGGTCCCCCTTCCCATAGGCTCACCACCTGTGGGAGGGGCCAAAGGGGTCGGGTGCATTGTGGAATGGGTGGTGGCCGAGGGCGGGGACCCTGGCGGTCTGATCCTCGGCTACAGAAGCTGGCCATTGGGACATGGAATGTCACCTCTCTGGTGGGGAAGGAGCCTGAGCTAGTGTGTGAGGTTGAGAGGTTCCGGCTAGAAATAGTCGGACTCACCTCAACGCATGGCTCTGGCTCTGGAACCAGTTTCCTTGAGAGGGGTTGGACACTCTTCCACTCTGGAGTTGCCCCTGGTGAGAGGCGCCGAGCAGGAGTGGGCATACTTGTTGCCCCCCATCTTGGTGCCTGTACGTTGGGGTTCACCCCGGTGAACGAGAGGGTAGCCTCCCTTCGCCTACGTGTGGGGGGACGGGCTCTGACTGTTGTTTGTGCCTATGCGCCAAACGGCAGCGCAGATTACCCACCCTTTTTGGAGTCCTTGGAGGGGGTATTGGAGGGTGCGCCTCCTGGGGACTCCCTTGTTCTGCTGGGGGACTTCAACGCTCACGTGGGCAATGACAGTGAGACCTGGAGGGGTGTGGTTGGGAGGAACGGCCCCCCTGATCTGAACCCGAGTGGTGTTCTGTTGTTGGACTTCTGTGCTCGTCATGGATTGTCCATAACGAACACCATGTTCAGGCATAAGGGTGTCCATATGTGCTCTTGGCACCAGGACACCCTAGGTCGTAGTTCAATGATCGACTTTGTTGTCGTCTCATCTGATCTGCGGCCGCATGTCCTGGACACTCGGGTGAAGAGAGGGGCGGAGCTGTCAACTGACCACTACCTGGTGGTGAGTTGGCTCCGATGGTGGGGGAGGATGCCGGTCAGACCTGGCAGACCCAAACGTATTGTGAGGGTCTGCTGGGAACGTCTGGCAGAGTCTCCCGTAAGACGGAGCTTTAACTCCCACCTCCGGGAGAGCTTTGAACACGTTCCGAGGGAGGCGGGGGACATTGAGCCCGAGTGGGCCATGTTTCGCGCCTCTATTGTCGAGGCAGCTTATCGGAGTTGTGGCCGCAAGGTTGTTGGTGCCTGTCGTGGTGGCAACCCTCGAACCCGGTGGTGGACACCGGCGGTGAGGGATGCTGTCAAGCTGAAGAAGGAGTCCTATTGGGCCTTTTTGGCCTGTGGGACCCCGGAAGCAGCAGATAGGTACCGGCAGTCCAAGCGGCATGCGGCTCGGGTGGTTGCTGAGGCAAAAACTCGGGCGTGGGAGGAGTTCGGAGAGGCCATGGAGAATGACTTCCGTACGGCTTCGAGGCGATTCTGGTCCACCATCCGGCGTCTCAGGGGGGGAAAGCGGTACGCGACCAACACCATTTATGGTGGGGATGGCGTGCTGTTGACCTCAACTCGGGATGTTGTGAGTCGGTGGGCGGAATACTTCGAAGACCTCCTCAATCCTACTGGCACGTCTTCCACTGAGGAAGCGGAGCCTGGGGACTTTGGGTCGGGCTCTCCAATCTCTGGTGCTGAGGTCGCCGAGGTGGTTAAAAAGCTCCGCGGTGGCAAGGCTCCGGGGGTGGATGAGATTCGTCCTGAGTTCCTTAGGGCTCTGGATGTTGTGGGGTTGTGTTGGCTTACGCGACTCTGCAATATCGCGTGGACATCGGGGGCAGTTCCCTTGGATTGGCAGACTGGGGTGGTGGTTCCCCTATTCAAAAAGGGGGACCGTAGGGTGTGTTCCAACTATAGAGGGATCACACTCTTAAGCCTCCCTGGTAAGGTCTATTCAGGGGTTCTGGAGAGGAGGGTCCGTCGGATAGTCGAACCTCGGATTCAGGAGGAGCAGTGTGGTTTTCGTCCTGGTCGTGGAACACTAGACCAGCTCTACACCCTCAACAGGGTCCTGGAGGGTGCGTGGGAGTTTGCCCAACCAGTTTACATGTGCTTTGTAGACTTGGAAAAGGCATTCGACCGCGTCCCTCGGGGGGTTCTGTGGCGGGTACTCCGGGAGTATGGGGTACCAGGCCCTTTGATATGGGCTGTTAGGTCCCTGTACGACCGGTGTCAGAGCTTGGTCCGCATCGCTGGCAGTAAGTCAGGCTCGTTTCCGGTGAGAGTTGGACTCCGCCAAGGTTGCCCTTTGTCACCGATTCTGTTTATAACTTTTATGGACAGAATTTCTAGGCGCAGCCAAGGTGTTGAGAGGATCCGTTTTGGTGGCCTTAGAATCGCTTCTCTGTTTTTTGCAGATGATGTGGTCCTATTGGCTTCATCAGCTCGTGATCTACAGCTTTCGCTGGAGCGGTTTGCAGCTGAATGTGATGCGGCCGGGATGAGGATCAGTTCCTCCAAATCCGAGGCCATGGTCTTGAGCCGGAAAAGGGTAGCGTGCCCTCTCCGGGTCGGGGAGGAGGTCCTTACCCAAGTGGAGGAGTTTAAGTATCTCGGGATCTTGTTCACGAATGAGGGAAAACTGGAGCGTGAGATCGATAGGCGGATAGGTGCAGCGTCCGCAGTGAAGCGGGCGCTGTACCGGTCTGTCGTGGTGAAGAGAGAGCTGAGTCAAAAGGCAAAGCTCTCAATTTACCGATCGATCTACGTTCCCACCCTCATCTATGGTCATGAGCTTTGGGTTATGACCGAAAGAACAAGATCTCGGATACAAGCGGCTGAAATGAGTTTTCTCCGCAGGGTGGCTGGACTCTCCCTTAGAGATAGGGTGAGAAGCTCAGTCATCCGGGAGGGACTCGGAGTAGAGCCGCTGCTTCTCCACATCGAGAGGAGCCAGTTGAGGTGGCTCGGGCATCTGGTTAGGATGCCTCCTGGACGCCTCCCTGGTGAGGTGTTCCGGGCATGTCCCACCGGGAGGAGACCCAGAGGAAGACCCAGGATACGCTGGAGGGACTATGTTTCTCGGCTGGCCTGGGAACGCCTTGGGATTCCCCCAGAGGAGCTGCTCCAAGTGGCTGGGGAGAGGGAAGTCTGGGCCTCCCTACTTAGGCTGCTACCCCCGCGACCCAACCCCGGATAAGCGGAAGAAAATGGATGGATGGATGGATGGACTTTATTTGATAAACTTTTATTTTAACTGTAAAAATATTGTAGGGTGGTTTAGTTTTGTACATTTTTAAAATATATTTTAATGTGTTAAAATATACACATGTTAAAATATACTTTAAAAATTTACAAAACTAAACACCCTACAGTATTTTTTATAGTCATTGTTTTACAGTTAAAACAATGGCCCTCATGCACGAAAATGTTCGTATTCTTATCCTAAATTTCTCCTACTTTTGTTCTTACGAAGCGTTCGTACGAACATGCCACGTCAGATTCAACAAAGTCTTCTATCATGAGGAAACGTGTGTAAATGGCTTGCGTAAATATGATGAATCCCACCTGTTCTAAACAGCTGCGCGTGCACGCGGAAATGTCATTTACATAATCCCCACCCCTCAAAACACCATATAAGGATCTAGTTTCCTGCCACCGCCAGCAGGAAGTGTCCATTCATTCAAACTCAAGAAGTAAAAAGAAGAACTTTACGCTCTGAGTTCTGCTCTCAGTCGCGCACTGCTACCCCCCCCCCGCAAGTGTCGGATGTGTTTTTGAACAGAAGCATTTTAAAGTGTCTCGAAACTACAGTTCACTTCATATTAATATAGTGCATGTTCTCCCGTGGGTCGTACAGTATCAGAAATCAAGAATAAATGGTTTGATCTGAAAATGGCTTCAAAAAAACGTCTCGCCGCAGCACGGACAGGAGGTGGTCAGGAGGTGGTCAATCCTTGACCACCTCGTGCCAACATGACAGGAGGTGATGGCGGGAGGTGCGCAGGACCCGTGCCGACATGACAGCAGGAGGAGGTGGTCGCGGGAGGTGCGCAGGACCCGTGCCGACATGACAGCAGGAGGAGGTGGTCGCGGGAGGTGCGCAGGACCCGTGCCGACATGACAGCAGGAGGAGGTGGTCGCGGGAGGTGCGCAGGACCCGTGCCGACATGACAGCAGGAGGAGGTAGACATGAGTCGCGAGCGGGGGGGCCACGCGCGGGTTGCGGGGGGGTGGGCGCGTTGCGTGGCACACGGTGTTCGACATGAGTGGCGTGGGGCACAGGGGGTGGAGGTGGCCGTGCCGACAGTGGCGCGTGGCGTGGTGGCGCGGGGGTGTTTGAAGCCGCTTTCTTTTAATGTAACAAATTTGTGTCGTTGCATTTAATTCTTTTTAAACTCAGAATATTTTCTAAATAACGAAATATGAAGTTATTAGTGGAGAAAAGGCGTCTGGATAACAGCGGACCGACTGCTCGTAAAATATACGACAGGTCGGGACCACACGTAAATTTTGTTCGTATCTGAAAAAAATCTTAGGATACGAAAACATTGTTGAATGCCACAAATGATCCTAAATCACTCGTACGCACAGTTTGAGCACAAATCCGTGCGTACGAACGGTTCGTGCATGAGGGCCAATGACTAATTAAAGTCTAATGTTAAAAGTAATTGTGGTTACCTTTAAAAAAAAGATATTTTTGATTTAACAACTACAAATAATAGCCGTAACCTGCATTTAACTTTGATTGTAAACTTTTTTTTATTATTATAGAGCACATAACCAAATCCAATCTAATCCATATGGTATCAGTGAATGGCATTTTTAGGTGATTGTATCAGAATCTGCATCATAAACCGTGAGGAGCATGGAACATTCCAGTAATTTGTTCATAAAACGAGAAAAAACATTAGGAATGTATTTTAGAATGAGTTTTGTCCTAAATTATATACTCACCAAGTATCAAGCTTTGTGTTGTCCAAAGGCTTTGACTCCACATCTTTATGAGCCCCCGATTGCCTCCCAGTCAAACTTCAATTGGCCAATAACTCTCTCCCGTAGACGAGCACTGCAAGATCTCCAACCAGCAAGGCTGAGCTGGTCCGTAGAGACTTCACCTTTCGCCTTGGACTTCTACATCCGGCACAACAGGCACCTGCAAAACACATGGATCTTGTTAACCAAATAATGATTAAACATTCATTTACAGTACAGTATTTGGAAATCTATAGTATATATTCATCTTTGCAATGAATATGTCTAAGCCTATTTTCTATAGCTTTATTGCATACCATCAAGGGGTATCATATCACTTATCTACCATTTATGTGTGCAATCAAAATATGTAGAAATAAATTGTATTGTAATCAGGGTTTCTGCAGGTTTTAACAACTCAAATTCAAGACTTTTTAAGACCTTTTTTTAGACCAGTATGAATCAAATTTAAGACCTATCGCCAAAAAAAACAACGTTTTAATTATCACCTCTTTATTCCAAAATTTGACTGACATATCAAATCGCACAAAAAACAGGTTGCTACTTGACTATTCTGTTAGTAAAATATTGAATAATTAAAAAATAAAAAGTTAGTTAAATAGCTTCAATAAAAAATAAATGTACACAAACATATATACAAATGTATGCTTTATACCTGCACAATATGTAGCTACTTTGTAAAATGTGTCCTTGAGGGACGAGTGTAACCTGGATTAAAGGTGTGGATTGTTTTAACCTGGATGGGGCGGCTGTGGCTGAGTTGTTAGAGCAGTCGTCCTCCAATGCAAGAGTTGGGGGTTGGAATCCACCAGCAGTCACATGCCTAAGTGTCCATGGGCAAGACACTGAACCCCATGTTTGTGCCCCATTGGTGTATGAATGTGAGCTAAAGCTCTGATTAGTCTCTTTAGAATAATTTGTTCAATTAGCTTTGTAATCTAGTAGAGTGCTGTATGAATGGGTAAATGAGGACATGTAGTTCTTTACAGTGTAATGCACTTTGAGTATCAATTAGATAGAAAGGTGCAGCAGCTTCAGCTACCAGACACTGATATTACGTTTTCTCACTTTGAAACAGAACAAATATGGTTTAATAGACTGTTACCTGCTGCTCTTCCTTCATCGTGGTGAAGTTTACAACTCCGTCATGTTTACATTTCATCCGCGTGGTTATCTCGTGTCGCGTCGTCACTTTTGAAAGCAGCATGTGTCAGTTTTTTATCTTTATGCCTGCGTCAGGTGCTCTCCCACACTTTGAAGGACTCAAACAGTTTTCTCAGCGTCGCGTCGGTCATTTGTAAAATAACTTTGAAAACACAGTCTCTGTTCACTTCCATCTCCCTCCTCCTCCTCTGTTAAGCCCGAGATACACTGAAGCGTCCTCCGTATATGCGCGTATACGCACATATTTTGTGCGTATGTTTTTGCTGCTATACTTCAAGAAACTATCAGCTTTCAAACGCTCTCGTTCTCCTTGTTGTAATATGAGCAGCAGCACACGGAAGGGACTCAACTGAGCTCGCTGATTGGTCACTTGCTGACACGCCTACTGAATT
>JBBPBX010064578.1:0-20211 GCA_038048925.1 Garcialebias charrua | reverse complement strand
TCCTACTGGCTTCATCAGTTCGTGATTTACAACTTTCACTGGAGCGGTTTGCAGCCGAGTGTGATACGGCCGGGATGAGGATCAGTTCCTCCAAATCCGAGGCCATGGTCTTGAGCCGGAAAAGGGTAGCATGCCCTCTCCGGGTCGGGGAGGAGGTCCTGCCCCAAGTGGAGGAGTTTAAGTATCTCGGGATCTTGTTCACGAATGAGGGAAAACTGGAGCGTGAGATCGATAGGCGGATAGGTGCAGCGTCCGCAGTGAAGCGGGCGCTGTACCGGTCTGTCGTGGTGAAGAGAGAGCTGAGTCAAAAGGCAAAGCTCTCAATTTACCGATCGATCTACGTTCCCACCCTCATCTATGGTCATGAGCTTTGGGTTATGACCGAAAGAACAAGATCTCGGATACAAGCGGCTGAAATGAGTTTTCTCCGCAGGGTGGCTGGACTCTCCCTTAGAGATAGGGTGAGAAGCTCAGTCATCCGGGAGGGACTCGGAGTAGAGCCGCTGCTTCTCCACATCGAGAGGAGCCAGTTGAGGTGGCTCGGGCATCTGGTTAGGATGCCTCCTGGACGCCTCCCTGGTGAGGTGTTCCGGGCATGTCCCACCGGGAGGAGACCCAGAGGAAGACCCAGGACACGCTGGAGGGACTATGTTTCTCGGCTGGCCTGGGAACGCCTTGGGATTCCCCCGGAGGAGCTGCTCCAAGTGGCTGGGGAGAGGGAAGTCTGGGCCTCCCTACTTAGGCTGCTACCCCCGCGACCCGACCCCGGATAAGCGGAAGAAGATGGATGGATGGATGGATAAATAATTTCTGCCTCAGACTCCAATCATTTATGATGTTCAAAAATGCTTTCAGTGTGTAACTCACTTTTATTACTTTGGTATTTTAGTATGTAGCATTTTTATTTCAATTGCCTCCTTTTTATTGCTGTTATTCTATTTTCACCGATTTATTGTACCGGTTTTTATATTTTCTGTCCTGTTAAGCACCTTGGTCAATGCAAGGCATTGTAGGAAGGTGCTATACAAATAAAGTTTATTATATTATAGTTTATTATTTAATGATTTATTTTTTATTACTTGTAGGAAATAAAATGTGGTTAAGACATGTACATAGTTAGTTATTATAGTGTAAAATTCACAGTAAATCTTTTTAAAGGGCCGTGTACAGTACAAAGACTGCATTTATCATAACGTCTAATGTCAGCTTGTTCTGTTATTTTTTTAAGTACAGTATTTGAAACAGCAGTGAAAACAAAATTTGTGTGGAGGAACACTCATTTATTTGCAATAAGAAAGTAAATCTACATGCAGATATATAGAACTTCAACTTACATGTATCATTCTAAAAAAAATTAAAATACAGTATGTAAAGTTTTCATCTACTTTAATGGGTACAAAAACGCCACAAAATGAAAAAGCTGTGAATTTCTGCTTGTTAATTTCTGTGCACATGTCATGTGCATGCATGAAAACCTTGATTTTCTTTGGAAAGAAATAAAGAAGAATAAAAAAAAACATTTCCAGTCACTATTTTGCTGTATTACTGAAAACACATCTACTCAAAAATTGTGGCCATGAGTAAATAAACTTCTTCGTCTACTCACTGTTCGAGCAATAAGGCTGCAGAGAAAAACACACTGGCGGCTGCTAACTGGCTGCTAACTTGACCAATCATGTCTTTCTTGTCACATGACAGGTAGTAGTAGCCAATAGCCAGGGCCCCTTAGGGCGGGCCCCGCTCTTAAATCAACCAACCGGACGACTGCTCACGGACCACATCAGGATATGGTCCGTCTGTTAGCAGTTTAAAAGCCTGTAAAATAAGTTTTTTCGTTTTTACTGATAGATAATTAGTTATTAACGGTACTGAATAATAAATAAAAATTGCGCAAATCCGCTTATGAATTATAAAAGTTAGTCAAACCGCTGTTACGCTGACAAAAACGTTAGGTCTGCTGTAAGCGGATTAGCGCATTAGCGCTACCTAGCGGTCATTTGCCCACCTTTGGAAACTGTCTTGTATTGTTCTTTTAAAATGAATGAATAAACATCCAATCAAAATCAAACCCCCCTTGCAAAGATTAGCTTCAGAAATGTCTCTTACCATTTCTATGCTGATGACATTCAACTCTATTGCTCCTTCAATGACTCAGAATTACACAAGTTAGATGAATTAGTAAACTGTGTGTCCCATAATAAGGTGTGGTTAGCCAACAACTGCCTTCAGTTAAATTCTGCCAAGACTGAAACCCTGATCATTGCCCCTGAACAGAAAGTTCCTCGGATCAAACAACATCTCGGTTCTCTGGGCTCCTCTTCTCAGCCGAGCCTCAGAAACCTTGGTGTTCAGTTCGACCAGTCAATGTCTTTGGACAAACATTCAAAGCTTCTGGTCAGAAACTGCTTTTATCACCTGAGGAACATTTCTAAACTGAGGGCAATGTTATCCAAATCTGACCTGGAGATGATTATTCATGTTTTTATCTCTTCTCGTTTAGATTACTGCAATTCCCTTTTTACTTGTTTTAATAAGTCTGCTGTTGCTCGTCTCCAGCTGGTCCAGAACGCTGCTGCGAGGCTTTTAACACGATTTTATATGATCTACATTGGCTCCCTGTTGGATTTAGGATTCATTTTAAAATTTTGGTCTTGACTTTTAGAGCTTTAAATTGACAAGGCCCCCCAGTACATCACAGAAATGTTGATCCCTTATTCTCCAGCCCGCACCCTTCGGTCCTCAGCACTGAACCTTCTAAAGGTCCCTAAGACTCGGTTTAAAACTCGGGGTGACCTTTCCTTTCAGGCCGTAGCCCCCCGGCTGTGGAATGCCCTGCCCCTGTCTCTTCGTGTGACCACCTCTATTGATTCCTTTAAAACGCAGCTTAAGACACTTTTATTCAGACAAGCTTTTAGTTAAATGTTTTTATTTAGTGTTTTTATCAGCTGTTCTTATTGTTTTGATTAATCAGCTGTTACTACAGTATTTATTTTGTCTATTTTAATCTTTTATTTACAGTATACTGTATGTTGTACAGCACTTTGTGATTTTATCTATGAAAAGTGCTGTATAAATAAACTTTACTTACTTACTTACTTACATGAGCGTGCGTTAAACACTAAGCTGCTGCTGAGGCTGGACGAGCAGCTGAACTCCACACACACTTTGTGTTATTGATCATTCTGTGAAGTGCTCGGGACATAAACGATGGTTCCTGTTTGAGACTGGTAGTTGTGGTCTTTGTGCGTGCTCTTGTGTTGTTGTCTATTATTCTGGACACAGGCACTGAACTGCACCTCCCTCACACCTCCGTACTGAAACCCCTATTCTTGGGTTTGGTGCAGCCAAGAGCCTGAGCTGGAGGTGGTGCTGGCCCGTGGAGGTGGCTGTGGGAGGGGTGTGTTGAGTGGCTGTGTCTGTGCTGGTAGGGCAGGTGCTCCGAGTGTGGTGGTGGGTGGTGGTAAGGGGGTGGGGTTGTGTGGCAGAACTCGGCATGCTGTGGATGCACAGGGACTGGCGTGTCTGTCTCCCCATGGGCCGTTTGATGCAGACTGGAAGGGTGGGGCGTGGGGGTCTTCAGCCGCCTGGTGCTGAGCAGAGATCCGAGCAGAGAGAAGGAGCTGGGCAGGGACCGGCCACTGTGGCGGGAAGGGCAGTCTCTGCTGGGAAGGAGTCTCTGCCGCATGAAAGCACTGCTAATGATGGAGCCCTGCAAGGAGAAGGCTGTCAGATCACAAAGTGCACTAAATTAAACTTATCTCCTAACAATCAGTCAACCAGACACAACAACAACCACACATCTGACACTGTTAAGATGTGAGGTGATTTGTCAATCTACATAGGTATGTGTGTATCTTATCTCAGCCTTTAAAACCTGAACCCCACACTCACTGCTCTTTGAATTGAGAAAGCTCCTCGGATGAAGAGTGAAACGTCTTCTGTTACAAATAAAGTCCAGTTGTTTTTATATTAAAAGTTTTTTGATTTTATCATGATGACTGAGAATCTTCACCAGCATAAAGACACCAACATGGAAACAAATGTTGGAAGATGCTCCTTTAGTTTTACTGTGTTTAAAATATGACATCAAACTGCTTCATGCTCAGCCTCTGTGAAATGAACACATACATGTTAGTTTAATCCTCAAGGCTTTTTTAAAATCAATATGTACTTTTATGAAAATAGACACCTCATAAAAGTAGAAACATAGATTATACAAACATTTAGGAACCTAACTATAAAGATATTTTTAAATATTTTTTCACACATTTTAGTTTATATTTTTTGGTCATAACAAGAACTCCTCTGCTTCCAACACATGAAGTTGTTATTTCCCATTTTTCCTTCACCGTGTACTAAAACATGCCACTGATTAGAACTTCAGCTGTTCAGGTAGTTTTGGGTCATATCTGTCCATGTTACAGGTGTCTCTTTTAAATGAGACTAAATAAAAATTAAATGTATTAAAAATCTGTTTGAAAACAACAAAGTCCATGCTCAATAATCCACGTATACAATCCAGCAATTTTCAGTCAGGTCATATAGATAATTTTTTTTTCTTTTTCTTTTTTTGTGCTGAAACATTTCATCTTTCATCCAGAAGGTTTCATCAGTCAAGAAAAACACACAACACAAAACGAAAGTTACGTATGTAATTGTGGTTCTATGAATCTCAGATGGCCGCCAGAGGGCGGTGCTGAAAGCACTGAATGTTCCCTTCACGCATGCGCTGTTTGAATAGTAATATCAACGAAGTCACAAGTGTGACACGGATGACCAATCAGAGGCTATATAGCCTGGCATCATCCGTGGCTCTGTTCTGACAGAATCTTCTCATGGAATGCAAGGATTCTGAGTGACAGAGAAGCTCTTGCGGTCAGCCAGGATTCATAGAACCGTAGTTACATACGTAACTTTTGTTCCATTTCATCCCTCCTGAGAGGGCGGTGCTGAAAGCATGGAATGACTAATACCAACAATGTCACAAGGAATCCTGAGCACATACATACCTCACTGAGGAGGCTCAGAGGACCCTTGCAGAAGGACCTGGCCCAGGAGATGATGGGTAGCCATGTTAACTCTGTAGAAACTGGTGAACGTGCTTGGGGAAGCCCATGATGTGGTAGCACATATTGCTTCCAGCGGAACCCCTCTCAGGGTAGCTCAGGAAGCAGAGACACTCCTGGTAGAGTGTGCTTTCATGCCGACTGGCAGGGGGCCGTGCCCTGCGGTGTAGGCGTGGCAGATGACATCCACAATCCAATGGGAAAGGCGCAGCTTGGAAAGAGGATAGCTCAAACTAGGGCCTCCGGAACACACAAAAAGCTGGTCTGACCATCATATAACGACAGTAGCTGCAATGGATCACTTTAGTGCTCTCACTAGGCACAATAATCCAGACCCCTCGCTAGGTGTAGGCTGAAAATGTGCTAGCCTCAACAGTTGGCAATGGTGAGAGTGAGATAAGACCTTTGGTACAAATGCAGTGTTTGGCCACAAGGTAACACCAGAGCCCTCAGGGCCCACCTGAGACATGAGAGGCTGACTGAGAGAGCATGTAGCTCACCGACCCTCTTTGCTGAGGCAATAGCCAACAAAAAAATTTGCCTGTCATGAAAGCCACCTGAGGTCCGCCTGTATCAGAGGCTCGAACGGAAGGTGGCACAAAGCTTCAAGAACCAAGGTCAGATACCAACCTGGTGCTCATGGAGCTGTCGGTGGGTGCAACCTATTGGCACCACGCAGAAAAAGAGAGACTAGATTATGGCTCCCCACCATGTGGCCAATTGATGCCGGCGTGATTAGATGATATTGCTGCTACATAGACTTTAAGCGTCGAAGGAGAGCAACCCTTACCAAGGAGAGACTGGAGAAACTCCAGAATGGTGGGTACTGTACAGGAGACTGGGTCCTCATTGTGATCAGAACACCATTGGGAAAACAGACGCCACGTGTTTTCATACTGCTGACAAGTAGAGGGTGCCCTGGTGCCCAGGATGGTACATCCGACGGGGCTCAAAACTCCAGTCAGCTGCTGTCCTAGCCTCGCAGTGGCCATACCCACAGCCAAAGATGTTGAGGATTGAGATGCCATATCAGTCCTCCCAACCAAGACAACAAGACCCTCCTGGTCGGAAGACACCATGGGATGCCTTGACATAGTCTCCATAGCAGTGGGAACCATGGTCGTGCTGGCCAATATGGAGCCACCAGTAGCATCCTGTGGCCCTCCTCGAAAACTCTAAAGGGTCGGTCAAATTAGAGAAAAGGATAGAAAGGCATTTAGGAGGACCCTTGGCCAAGGATGAGTCAACGCGTCCTGGCCCAGCACATCCGACGCCCCTGTAAGGGAGTCCCATAGAGGACACTGAGTCAACTCCTCTGTTGCAAACAGGTCTACCTCTACCTGACCAAAACTATCCCAGATCATCAACACTATGTCAGACTTGTCTGGGATGAAAAAAGAACTTACCCTGCTAAGAGCCCAATGCGAGGATCTGGAGGCTCGATCACGATGTTGCAACATCTGCATCACCAGGGTGAAAGAAGGGCGAGAGCAAGGGAAACATCCGTCTGTTTATGTAGCCGGTATGCTAAAAGAAGCTATTTGACTGGAGAAGTTGCCGATTCTGTATAGAGTGCACCAGACCCTTCGTACAAAGCCAGTACAAGATGATTTACCACCAAAGGCGTTTGTGGTTAAATGTCACTACTTCAATGAAAAAGAATTACTTCTCAAAAAGACAGCAGAGGCTGGGGTGATAACAACCGCTGAGGGGGACAGTATCCGCGTCCTGCCGGACTTCACCCAAGCGGTAAGTAAACAACGCGCCACCTTCACGGAAGTAAGGAAATTGCTTTCCAGCTGCGTTGGAGTCTGCTACGGCCTCAGGTTTCCAGCAACGTTAAGGATTACTACGGCGGATGGACAAGAAACGACCTTCAAGGATTCAAAGCGTGCAAAGGAGTTTGTTCTGAAGGAGCTACTGAGCGCTGAAGCGTCCCACTGAACATGACTTTTCACCACGATGAGTGTGAAGAGAGCACATGCTGGAGTTATTAGGACTGGACGTCGCCATTGCAGGACAATGACAAACATTCGTGCCTAACAATTGAATCTTGCAGGTGAAGCATGCTTATAGTACATTTTCTTCATATAAGAGACATACATAATCTCTAATAATGTCTAATTCTAGGTTTAGGCTTTTTTTTGGATACTTGCATCTTTTAATGGAGCCTTGTGATGCTATATTGGGAATTTGTAATATTATTGCTATAGAAATAGCAATGTTATGTTTAATTACAGTTTATATTTGTGTTCTGTGTGGGCTAACGTGGTAAGCATTATATCGGTTTGGATAGTGAGGGGATACACTGTGAGAACCGGAAGGATAGCGGTCTCCTTTTGAGGCTATTTTTTATTTATTATGGTACTTTCTTTTCTTTCTGTTTATGTTTGCTGTTCTACTATTGGTGCTTTGTTAATCTTGTGTTCATTATTCCCCGTTCCCCCTACCCTCCCTGCCCTTTTTTATCTTCCCTTTTCCCCTTATGGGCTGCATGTTGGAGGCCTCCTTTGCTGAGTCTAGTCTATGTCTTCTATGAATAATAAGGCACTAACCAGCACCACTTTGGTGTGCTGGAATGTCAGGGGATTAAACCATCCGGTCAAACGCAACAAAGTATTCTGTCATCTTCATAAATTGCGAAGTTGCATTGTTTACTTACAAGAAACCAATTTGCTAAATAAAGATCAGTGTAGACTTTGCAGAGGAGGCTTTACACAATATTTTCACTCAAATTTCAATAGTAAGAGCAGAGGAGCGGCTATCTTAATACATGAAGATTTACAATATGAAGAGTCTAAAACAATCAGGGACAAAAATGGCAGGTACGTCATCACACAAGGCAAATTATTTAATAGGCCTGTTGTTCTTGCCATTGTTTATGCCCCTAACTGGGATAATGTGGAATTTTTTTGCAATCTTTTTTCCCTCTTACCGGATCTTGAGTCGCACAATTTATTTCTAGCTGGGGACCTGAATTGCACTTTGAACCCAACACTGGATCGTTCCAGCTCAAAATCTTCCCCGATTAGTAACTCAGCCCGTTGTATTAATATGTTTCTTGAAACATACGGAATGGTGGACCCCTGAAGATTCAAATATCCATCATCCAAGCAGTTCTCTTTTTTCTCCCTAGTACACCAAACCTACTCAAGGATTGACTACATTCTAATTGATCAGAAACTCTTGCCCATGGTTACCCAAGTAGATTATGGCAGTATTGTTATATCAGATCATTCCCCAGTTACTCTGGGGTTGGGCTTTCCTGAAGACAACTCTCCTACCTTTTCGTGGCAGCTTAATCCCAGACTGTTGCCTGAACAAAGATTCGTTGACATTATCAACATACAAATAGATATTTTTATTGAGCTGAATGAGTCACCTGAGATAAGTAATGCTACACTTTGGGAAAGTCTAAAAGCATATCTGAGAGGTCAAGTGATATCTTATGTTGCTGGTGAAAATAAAAGAAGAGCTAAACGGGCTTCAGAACTTATGGAACAAATTAAAACAATTGATCAACTACATTCGGCTTCACCTTCCGATGATTTATACAGAGAAAGAATCCTACTTCAAACAGAGTTTGATTCAGTCACTAATGTCAAAGCCATAGACATGCATGTGAGATCGCGTCTCACTTATTATGAGTCTGGAGATTGCGCAAGCAAAATGTTGTCCCATCAACTTAAACAGTCAACAACTGCAGGTTTCATTACAGCGATAAAGGATGAACATGACAATACTGTATACTTACTAACCAAAATTAGATTAATGCCCAGTTTAAGCCATTTTATGAGTATCTGTATACTTCTGAAGCTGGTGACACCACCCTAATCAAAGACTTCTTCAGCAATTTGACTATGCCCATTTTAGATGACTCGGACAGGTCTAAGTTGGAGGGCACTATTACTATATCAGAAATAACTTGGGCTATCACAAAAATGAAATCTGGAAAGGTAACTGGCCCAGACGGGTTTCCCATAGAGTTAAAAAAAATGCACCAAAATTAGTCCTTATACTACTAGGAGTTTATAGTGAGATATTATACAAAAAGGCTCTAACTGAAACTATGACACAAGCAATTATTTCACTGATACTTAAAAAATCTAAAGATCCCTTGCTCTGTGAGTCATATCGTCCAATTAGTTTTCTATGTTGTGATTATAAGATTTTGGCAAAGGTCCTTACTGGCAGGCTCAAAGATGCTCTTCCCAAACTTATTCACCCAGACCAGATGGGCTTTGTTAGAGGTAGGCAGATTTCCAGTAATTTGTGACGTCTCTTTAATGTTATCTATCAGCTCCATAACGTTGAACCTGAAGTAGTAATATCCCTTGACGTCCAAAAGGCATTTGACAGAATTGAATATGATTTTCTGTTTATTGCACTCAAAAAATTAGGATTTGGCCCAGTTTTCTGTACTTGGATCACCATTTTGTACACAGCACCACATTCATTCATTCATTCATTCATTCAACCTTTATTTATACAGGCTAGCCTCGTTGAGTCACGGGGACTCATTTACAAGAGGGACCTGTCTCACTCACACCAAACAACCATCCACTCTCACACTCACACCTAGGGTCAATTTAGAGTCACCAATCAGCCTAACAAGCATGTTTTTTGGTCTGTGGGAGGAAACCGGAGTACCCGGAGGAAACCCACGCATGCACGGGGAGAACATGCAAACTCCACCCAGAAAGGCCCCGGACCGGGATTTGAACCGGCAACCTTCTCGCTGAGAGGCAGCAGCTCTACCAGTTGTGCCACCGTGCTGCCCAATGCGTCAGTACGAAAAAATAAGGTCACGTCTAGTTTCTTTCCACTTTCACGTGGTACTCAACAAGGATGCCCTCTTAGCCCCCTTTTGTTTGATATCGCTACTGAACCTCTTGCAATTGTGATAAGGGATTCTACTAATTTCGCTGGTGTGCAAAGAGGTGGGTACATAAACATATTGTCCCTTTATGCTGATGACCTCCTCCTTTTCGTGTCTAGACTCAGTACCACAATACCTATTGCTCTAAATCTAATTGAAAAATTTAGGTAGGTATCTGGCTATAGATTGAATCTATCAAAAAGTGTTATATTCCCAATCAACGAAAAGGCACGCCAAATGACCTTCCATAGTTTCCCCTTTGTAGTCAATAAAGATAGTTTTGATTATTTGGACGTTTGTGTAACATATGACTACAATTTTTTGTTTAACAAAAATTTCACTAAGGCACTGAATAAGGCTAGATTGGATATGGAGAAGTGGTCAAAACTCCCTCTGTCTCTCGTAGGAAGAATAAACTCAGTCAAAATGACAATTATGCCAAGGTTCTTATATCTGTTTCAAAACATACCAGTCTTTATTCCCAAGAAGTTCTTCAAATAATTAAATAAACATATATCTGTGTTCATCTGGAATAAAAACATCCCGAGAATTAGAAAGGAATATCTGGAGAGACAGAGAGAGGATGGTGGACTATCCCTACTATTGTGTCTTTACTCCAACATAGTATATTTTAAAGATGAAAGAATGCTCCACTCGGTTATGGAAAAAGAACGTGACTTTACTTGTCTTCAACTGGTCTCAACATTACATACACAAATCAACGTGCCGGCGGATCACCTCTAGGTAATCCGGCAACTAGGGGAGTGGTTCCGCTGAAGTAAATAGGTCCGCTGTAATACACTACAATCCTCCCCTTTTAGAACAATTCTACGTAACTAAAATAACACCCAACATAGCCAATGCATTAAACACAACTTGTCATTCAGTTGACAAACATTGAAACACCTTCTATTTTTTTAAATATATCACACAAGTCCCATAAGTGAAACCAATAAGTCTAATATTTTCGGGGGTACCCTGAGTCATTCAGGGTTATGCCTGGGAACCTGTGGCGTGCTCTCGGTAGGGGGCACTTCCTGTGCAACTGTGAGTGTCACTGTGCTGAGGTCAGAGTTGGTTCCAGGATCAGGTGGACGTGCTGGTTGCTCTGGTGTCTTTGGTTGAGCATTCAACAGCTGATCCACATGGCGTCTCCAGGTATGTTCTCCAGTGTCCACCTCATACATCAGAGGGCCGCTCCTAGTGATGATCTTTCCAGGCGTCCACTTTTCCCCTCGGTAGTCACGTGCCAGAACCTGTTGTCCCACGTCAAAGCTTCTTGGTAGTTCACCAGAAAAGCTGCTGAATTGTTTGTTCTGCACTTCTCTTCTCAGGTTTGACTTTAGAAGTTCAATGCGAGATCCGAGCTGTCTGTTGTGGTAGACAGTGTAACAGTTGACATCCTGTATGACATCCTGTCATAATCACACTCTCAGAGGCCAGTGGATTGGATGAAGTGGTACTTTACTGCAAAATGAGTGGTTCACAGCACAAACAACATGTAGTTAGCTCCTCCACTGGTATAGCCATCACAGCAGAGAGCTAGCCAGACTGTGTGAAACATTTTTTAGAACAGTTTCAGACAATACTCTTTTTAACATGTGATTGTATAGTGGTTTTAACATTAACATGGATTTAATGCAATCTGGTTTTAACCCTATTTTAGCTTAACATCTTTTTTATTAGTTTTTATAAATGAAATTAGAAATTAGAAAAATAAATACAGACAGCAGTCAAAATGAAATATTAAATTGTTCTACAGCACCCTCTGGTGGTTCACAAAAACATAGCAGTTCACGTTATGTCATAATGGCAACGAACAGCCGTTGCGCAGTACAATATATGACCGTTAACGTAACTGACTTAACTCTGAACATTTTATATAACACAATTAATTACCTGCAAAATGAGTGGTTCACAGCACAAACAACATGTAGTTAGCTCCTCCACTGGTATAGCCATCTATAGAAAAAGTAGCATTTACAAATTTATTATCTCATTAGCCTTGTAGCATACTTTATGATACTTTTGTAAGATAACCGGACTGTATGACTTACCACAGCAGACAGACAGATAGACAGATAGACAGCTGTCTGGACTTTTTGAAAGTTTGTACAAACCGTTCTGCTAATCTGTTTGTTGCTGGATGGTGAGGTGCCGACTTGAAATGCTTGATACCATTCTTTTTCATGAAGTCTTGGAATTCCTCAGAAGTATACTGTGGGCCATTGTCACTCACAATTTGTTCAGGAAGGCCATACCTGGCGAAGATGGTTCTCAAAACAGACATAGTCTTTTCTGATGTTGTTGAGTTCATTTGGACTACTTCTGGCTACTTAGAGTGAGCGTCCACAGCTATAAGAAACATAGAGTTCATGAACGGGCCAGCAAAATCGATGTGCACTCTCTACCAGGGGGCAGACAGCCATTCCCACGGGTGAAGGGGAGCCGGTAGCGGTGCGTTTTGAATGCTTAGGCACCCTGGACAGGTTTTGATGATGTCCTCAATCTGTTTATCTATCCCTGACCACCAAACGTAGCTATGTGTCATACTTTTCATCTTCACCGTACCTACGTGAGCCTCATGCAGACTGTCCAACACTCTGGTGCGAAGTTTGGAGGGAACCACCACACGTGATCCACACTTCAAGGTTCCCTGGCAAACTGACAGTTGATCACATCTTGCTGAAAACTCTGGGAAACAGGGATTCCCATGGGTAGGCTAGCCTTGTACTGTTATGTCATACACCTTGGAAAGTGTTGGGTCATTCCGTGTTGCTCTTCGTATCATGTCATTCATAACTGGCAGCTGGTCTACCAGTGTTGTGTAAAACATTTCTACCGAGTCAACGGCGGTTCCTCCACAGATATTGACAGGAGGAGGCGTGACAAACCATCAGCATTGCAGTGTTGTTTAGTTCTCTTGAACTCAATGTCATATGAGTGTGCTCCTAAGAACAAGGCCCATCGCTGTAGTCGCACAGCTGATATCACTGGGACTCCTTTTCGTGGACTGAATATAGACTGATGATCAGTCACTAAGGTGAACCTTCAGCCATAGAGTTAATGGTGGAACTTTTTCATCCCCCATACTAGACTAAGGGCCTCCTTGTCTATCTGTGCATAGTTACATTCGGCACCTGACAGGGACCTTGAAGCAAATGCAATAGGGCGTTCAAGTCCATTATCCAATGTGTGCGACAGGACTGCGCCGATGCCATACGGGGATACATCCCATGCTAGACGGATGGGTCTGGATGGATCATAGTGGGTAAGTAGCTCGTCAGATGTTATTAGTCTCTTTGTTTCTGTGAAGGCCTTTTCACATTTTTCTGACCAATGCCATTCCACTCCTGTCTGTAACAGCACATTTAGTGGATACAGCACTGAGGCAAGGTTGGGTAGAAACTTGTGGTAAAAGTTGACGAGACCCAGGTACGATCTGAGTTGTGACACATTTTCAGGTTTAGGTGCTTGCAGCACTGCCTCAATTTTCTCTTGCGACTTATGCAAGCCGTGTTTGTCAATGACATGTCCGCAGTAGGAGATTTCACTTTTGAAAAACTCACATTTCTCTCTCTTTGCCAGTAGGCCATACTCAATCAGCCTGGTGAGTACTTTGCTCAGATTTTGGAAGTGATCATCATCATCTTTTCCTGTTATGATAATATCTTCCAGGTAGCATTGTGTTCCAAGTATGTCCTGGAGCACTTGATCCATGGCCCTTTGCCAGATGGCTGGAGCTGAAGCAACACCAAACACAAGCCGATTGTATTGGTAAAGTCCCTTATGAGTGCTGATGGTTAGGAACTTTTTGCTTGACTCCTCCACTTCCATCTGGAGATAGGCTTGTGACAAGTCAATCTTTGAAAACTTCTCCCCACCAGCCAAGGATGAGAAGATGTCCTCTATTCGCGGAAGGGGGTACTGCACCGTGCGCAGCACCGGGTTGATGCTCACTTTTAAGTCCCCACATATACGCACTTCACCTTTTCCTTTCTTCATCACCGGAACAATGGGTGTAGCCCAGTCACTCCAGTCGACCTTTGAAAGAATGCAGGACATCTCCAAATTTTGTAGTTCAGCACCTATCTTGGGACGTAGAGCATATGGCACCGGGCGCGCCTTGTGGAATGTTGGATTGGCATCTTTGTCAAGTTAAATTTTTGCTTTTAGGTGTTTTAGTCTACCAATGCCTTTCTCAAACACGTGTGCATTAGCCTCCAATAACTGTAGCAATCTCTGCTCAAACCCTCTGGTAGAGCTCTTAAGGTCTGATGAGATATTCAGGGCTTTTATTGCATGCCAGTCAAGTTGAATTCTTCTCAGCCATTCACGCCCTAGTAATGCTGGGCCTGTAGTTTTCAAAACATAGAGCTCTAGCTTGTGTGTTTGGTCACCATAGACCACATCCACTTTAAGTTTCCCTTTTGGTGACACTTTTTCACCTATGTAGGTTTTTAACATCACTGATGTCTTTTTCAGTGGTATGTGGGACAGCAGCCTTTCATAATCGGTTTTGGAGATCACTGACAAGGCTGAACCTGTGTCCAGTTCCATCTTTAGAGTCACTCCAGACACTATAGTCGTGATCCATATTATTTCCCTGTCTTCTTTGGTTATGTTATGCAGCTCTAAGCATGACCGGTCATCATCCTCACTGCTGTTTGTGTTGTCAGGATGTTCTGTAACTTTGTGCATTTCATTTGTTTTGACCCTTGATTTAGGTTTAAAACCTTTGTCTTTTCCAGTTTTTCCTTTTTGGGTATTGATTTGGTTTGATTCACATACCCTTTCAATGTGTCCTTGTTTGTGGCATTTCCTACATGTCTTTTCTCTGAACCAGCAGTCGTTTGCATTGTGCGAGGATTTACCACACCTGTAGCATTTTTGTTTTCTTCCATTTAAAGACATTTGATGCACTTCGTTTTCTAAGCTTTTCTTTTGTAGCTCTGATGCACCCTTAGCTGCTGTTTCCATTGAGATAGATATTTCAAGTGCTTTCTTCAAATCTTGCTCTTTTTCAGACCGTAGCCTTTTTTGTGTGCTTGTACAATGCATGCCACATACCTTTCAATCTCTCAAGGCATCGTCAAGTCCCATGTTAAAGTCACAATGCTGCGAGAGTTTGCGCAGTTCAGCCATATACTCAGATATGCTTTCATCTTTTGTTTGATTCCTTTTATGAAATCGGAATCTTTCTGCTATCACTAGCGGTACAGGATTCAAATGTTTCTGAAACGTATCAACAATGTCTTTATATGACTTGCTCGACTGTTTAGCCGGGCTCAGGAGATTACAAAGAAGATTGTACATTTTAGCTCCCATTAGACTGAGGAGGACGGAACTTTTTTTCTCATCCACAATATCATTAGCGTCGCAGTACAACTCCACTCGCTCTATTTATGATTCCCAGTCTCCACTTGAGCTATCAAACTCTTTTACTTTTCCAACGGAAGCCATTTCAGACCTGAACGATTACTCACGGATCCATTGCTAGGTTACGTTTTGTCTCTTGCTCTCACGTTTTTTTTTTCTTCTTTCTTCTTCCTTCCCTCCGGTTCAAGACGCACTCCGTGCCGTAGTTTGGGGTCCAGATTACTCGTCGCCAATTTGTTGTGTCTTTACTCCAACATAGTATATTTTAAAGATGAAAGAATGCTCCACTCAGTTATGGAAAAAGAACGTGACTTTACTTGTCTTCAACTGGTCTCAACATTACACACACAAATCAATGTGCCGGCGGACCACCTCTGGGTAATCCGGCAACTAGGGGAGTGGTTCCGCTGAAGTAAATAGGTCTGCTGTAATACACTACACCTACCTAACTTCCTTTACTATTACTGGGCAACCAATATCCATAAGTTTTTATACTGGTTTAAGGATCAGTCAGATGCTGAATCTCCGGTTTGGGTCTACCTGGAACGACATTCTAGCAATCCAGTTTTGCTTAGCTCATTAATATGTAGCCCTTTACCATTGAGTAAATGCCATCGGACAAATAATCCAGTTGCTGGTATGATATGGTCCCTATTTATGACTAATTTTCAATGTGGAAAAGCACTCACTGCATCTCCTGTGCGATGCAATGTTCAGTTCTCCCCATCCTTGATGGATCCATCCTTTCAGAAGTGGCACGAGAGAGGCATAACTTGCATAAAGGACCTTTTTGAAAGAGGCCAATTTATTTCTTTTGAACAGATTTAAAGGGACTTTGGTGTCCATCAGGCTAACTTCTACAGGTATCTCCAAGTACGAAGTTACGTGAAAGCTAATTTCTCATTAACGCTACCTCGGATAACGTGAATTGATGAATGTTTGGATATGAATCAGACTGATAAGGGCTTAGTATTAGCTATATATGGCAAAATTCAGACCGCTGCATCCCCATCACTTAGACATCATAGAATTGTGGGAAGAAGAGCTAGGGGAACTATTTACTGATACAGCCTGGCAGGTTGCAATCTCAAGAATCCACTCCTCTTCAATTTACATTAGACATAGCCTGCTACAGTTCCCTTATCAGTCAGTCACTCGGTGCAACATATTGCTATGGGAAATTGCGCCCCCGTGCAATTACCTGAAGGAATACACTCACGCCTTTATGGCCAGGGCGTCAGCGTCACGCCAGAGACCCCGCCCTCTGGGTATTTAAGACGCGGACACCCATCCTACTTTCTCTTATTGCCCTTCACCTCGCTAAACCTGAACTTCTCTTCTCGGGACTTCTCTGTTGTTCATCGCTTGACCAGAGGTGAGCTCGCTCCCTACGCAGAGAGTACAGAGAATTCTTCCTACGTACTGCTGGGCTAGCGAAAGCTAGTTCGGCATATTTTTCCTTAACCCCCAAGTTTTTTCTTCTCCTCTCTCCGCAGACTGCTTTGCTCGACTGCGCTAATTGCGTCACATCGCTACCTCTGCTAAAATTCGTAGCAGGATAGCCAGCGAAAGCGACGCGATGAAGGAGACGTCTCCAAAAATAATTTTGGAAAGACTTGCTTGTCTTCTCTCGGACATGGCCTCAGAGAAAGGAAAGCGAAAGCCAAGATTTCCGAAAAAGGCTATCAGGACGGCGTGCCCAACCTCGCGTGCCTGTCCCAGTGGCTGTGGTTTTTCCCTCTCAGCGACGGACACCCACAAGGCCTGTCCTGTCTGCCTGAGGATGTTGCATGCGAAAATGGCATTGGATACGCCCGACTCATGCCCACACTGCAGCCAGATGCTGGAGGCGGTGAGGACGCACAGGGCAGACTTCGCCGCCAAAGCCATGGGCGCTGCTGCAGCGCCAACAGACACAGACACTACTGAGCCTCTCACTTCCACGCCGGAGCTCGAGAGCATGGCTCTGGAGGACATCACTCGAGTCGAATGGGGCGACAGCCCAGATGCGCTGGCTCCCATCGGGGACTTGACTGTCGACTTCGACACTCGAGGCATGATGAACGAGGACGAAATCTCGATATCAGCCTCAGTTGAATTCTCTGCGGATGACGCCGACATCGGGTACGACGAGCAAGGGGGAGACCTCTCTCACACCTTAGCACCTGTGCTCCCGGAGACTAACTTTTCGATCCCTGCTCTGTTCGACTTGTGTCGCAGAGCAACGGACGCGTTACAAATCCCGTGGCCCGAAACTCCACCCTTTTAACAAGTCACGAGGTTGGCAGGAAATTATTTTTACACGAAGCAACAGTCCACCACGAGGCAAAGAATGCCCATCTTCCCAGATTTTCTCACGTAGCTGACTCGCACCTGGCCTGAGCCCAAGGCTCCCATGCTGCTGCCGCTCTTGCAGTTCCTCGACGTGGATGGGATGGAAGCAGCGGGAATAGCCAATGTGCCACAAATGGAGGACACGCTGGCGTGTTATTTGGCTCCTAGGTCATCTGGGACGAAACCGACTTTGCCTAACAAAGTCTGTTGAGCCTCGGCTACTTTGCTCGAGAAATGCTACAGGGCTCAGGGCCTCGCGTTGCGCACAATGAATGCGTCCGCCATGATGTAAGCGTACCTGGCTGAAAAACTTCAGGAGCTCCAGGTAACGACAGACAAGTAGGTTGCCACCGACATGCTGGAGGAAGCCTGCAGGGCAACAGACTTTGTGCCCCGCATGATGGGGACAGCAGCCATTGCACAAGGCAGAGGTATGGCTGAGGTGGTCATCGCACAATGCCATCTGTGGATGACCCTAACTGACCTCACGGAGGGACAAAGAATTCCTTTTCTCCACCACTCGATAGAGCCGACAGGATTGTTTGGAAATGCTCTGGATCGAATTCAGACAAGGCTGGACCAGAGGCGCAAACAGGCGGAGGCTCTCCGGGAAGGCATCCCCAGGAAAGCTTTTGCCCCCCCCCCCAAGAAATCAGCTGGGAGCAGACTCGCGCAACCTCGACATCACTCAGCCTCACGTGTCCCACCGCAAAAGCGGCCGGCATACGAGGGGAAGCACTGGCGGAGACCACCACCGGACATACCACGGGCCAACCATGCCTGGAGTAGAAACAGATTTGTTCCCCACCAGGCGATCCGACACAGGACCTCCTCGGCGAATCGGGACACAAGACAGAAACGGGCCTGATGAAACGGGCCTTCTGCTTAACTTTACAGGTTCTCCCGCCCACGAGGTACGGGATCTAACCTTAACATGTCCAGACTTTATTTGTAGAATTATACAAAAAGCTGATGACTTTGTTTTATGCATGAATCATGACTGTTCTGCTGTGAGTGACATAAAGTCAAATATGTCGTTTCACAAAAGCATGAATAAAGCTAAAATAACAGGTCCTCCCTGTTTCTTGACTCAAAAAAAAATAACACACAGTCATATCAACAACACGGCTCCCCTCTGTTTTTCCAACCAATATAAAGGGTGGGGGCCATCATCCCCCCTCCCTCGTGGCTCACGGGGTGATAGCCCAATCAATAAGCCCCAGCAGGCGACCTCAGGACTGTCTGCAGCAGACAGAGTCAGAGGCGTCTGCAAACAGGTCCGTCAGTCCTCACAAGGACAGGTGTGAGGGGTCACGTGTTCCAACCCTCGCCCCGTTGTAAACCACGGGGTCGACAATATACAAATTAAACATACCTGTGACACGTCCGCGTGCCAGGGGAGCGCGCCAACAGAACCTGGTAACCATGACAACGTACCTTCCTGGCCACCAGCTCCTATTCAACGGAGTCCAGCAGTGAGTGACGGGGGGTCACGACAGAGGCCCACAGGCCTGAACCAGTCTCACACGTTAACAAAAGAAACGGTGATGACGCTGAAGTGTTTGTGAACATTCAGTGCAAAGTAGGAATGGCACCAGGGCTAAGTCAGACTCCTATTCTCTTTAATCAAAGGGGATTGGACTTTGTGTCACCAGCCAAACTTAAAGCTGCTCAACAGAAAGGGTTGTCTCTAACAGTTTCACATCCTTATGCTGAAACTGCCCCTTTAACCTCCATGAGCAACACACCTTGCTCAGGCAATGATCTTGCAGTGTGTGACCGTGCTCGCTGCACTGAATCGGTTCTGATCTTAAACGACATCCCCCCACCAGGTGAAACACAGCTCCCTGGAGGTTCATCAGGCTCCAGGGCACTAATGAGGCCGGAGGCCAGTGAACGGGACCCAACCATGATACGGGCTGGGATCAGGAGGTCTGCTCGTATTCAAAACTTGCACCCCCTCCGGACCGTGACTCTCCATAAAAAGAGGAAAAGCAGACTTTCTGTTCCGCTTTTGTCCAACGGAGACAACGGGTTGCTCCTGCCTCCCAACACTCTCAGTGCGGGTGGTATGGTAACACATCTGCAGGAGGGCCCCCTCCCCAATTTGGTTGGCTCTCAAGGGGCCACAGAGACCGGGGCCTTTGAGGATGAGCTTGCTTTGCCACCTGCTCCTCTCCAGGGACCCGCTACGTCACCAGGAGGGACAGCCTCTCTGCTTATGCCCAGAGCTGTGACAAATTTCAGCTTGGTTGCTGAGAGGGACAAACTGGTGGCCTCAGGCCTGCCCGAGAATGTGGTAAATACCATTCAAAACGCCCGAGCTATGTCAACACAGTCTCTCTGCGCCTGAAAATGGCATATTTTTGAAGCTTGGTGCATAGAAAGAATTATTATTTCTTATTCCTGTGACTTGGTCCAGCTTCTCACTTTTCTTCAGGATCTGCTGGAGAAAGGTCGTTCATTCTCAACGATTAAGGTGTTTTTATCAGCAATTTCAGCTTGTCACGAGGGCTGGGGGAGCAGGACGCCTGGCGCGCACCCGCTCATGAT
>JBBPBX010064577.1:0-20211 GCA_038048925.1 Garcialebias charrua | reverse complement strand
TATATATAGTAATTCTGTAAGTGATTGTGTAAACAAAAATAAAAATTCCAGTTTTGGCATGCGTTAAGTAAAGTTGCTTTCGGCTGTCTGCCTGCATCTCTCCATTTATGTGATCCAAATGTGTTTCAAACCTCACAAAGCACGTTTTATTTTTACCGCTCTGTGCATGTGGTCTGCCGTGTCCGAGCCAAAACACACACGCACAATAGAATGTGGTTGTGTGTGTTCAGTCTGCGCTGCTTTTGCCACTTTTAACAGCTCCATCAAACTGCTGTGTGAAAGGAGCAGCACGGCGGGCCTTCTGCCGACAGCGTTTCTGCTGCTCTTTCCTCCCTCGTCGCACAAACTGACACAAACAGTTCACCTTCGGCTTTTCCGAGGAACTTGTTAAAAATCCACAAATGAAGCTAACAATAGTTACAGTATCGTTCTCACAGGTGCATCGTGTGGGATCGGGTCACGGAACGTCAACAATGGACTTCAATGGTGAGCTCGAACAAATAAATTCAGTTTGTTCTACCCTCAGGGGAGCGCCAACAGGGTGCGGATGACAAGACAATTCACATGGAGATTGTTAAACTAACAAAAGATAGTTGATGTATCTCCAAATGTCTTTCGTTGGACTGGAACAACTTCCAAGCACTTGTATTGTTTTTCATATCAAACCACACCCGGCTGTTGTTTTTAACAAGCCAAAACTATCCGACGCGTTTGCTCTTCAATATTGACATGCGACTTTTGTTCAAGTCGCTGCAGGTGAAGAGTCTTGAGTCATTCAAGCATGAGTCATCTTTCATTCTTTCAATAATTCCTGATGAAACTTTCTGTATTGAGAACTGGAACAATTACACAAATTCACACAAAGGTTTGGGTAAGTCCTTCAGATACAAAGTATTTAAGGCTACCAGTGAATCACCTTTTTCATAATTCTTCATCGTTATTCCATTTCTGTCGCAATATGTAATTTATTACTTCTCTCGCTGCTGCAAAAAAATAAAACTTTACAAGAAATGCATCAAAATGTGCATCTCAGTTAAAGGTTCAGTATGTAATTTCTGGAACACGCTGGAACTTAGGAAAATTTTGAACAGAGACACGTTTCTGGTCCCTCCCCCTCAGAGCCATATATGGCTATGTTACCGTTGCTCTGCTGAAATTCAAATTCAAGCTCTGTTTTTATTGGCTGATTCAAATTCAAGCTCTGTTTTTATTGGCTGGTTACAAACTCTGTTTTTATTGGCTGGTTAACGCGTGTCACTGTGGCTTTTTAGAAATGCTTTTAGAGAAGCAAGGGGACAATAGTTTTTTTCAGAGATTACTTGTCTAAAATCAGTATGTCAGGAGGTAGTGACAGAGTGAAGAAATATGTTAAAAATATATTGTTAGAAAAGTTACATACAGCTCCTTTAAAGGTATTGTGACATGATGTTGGAACTATGCATAAAGTGGCACAACATATATATGTTGCATCATTCAACTATGTTCGTTTTTACAAGCAAAATGATAAATCAATGAAAATTTGTTTCAACGTGATTTTAAACTTGGCGTCGTGTTTATTCACGGGACATCCGGGTACTTCCGCATGCGACGTCCTGTGATGTAGGGACATGAAGTTCAGTCTGCGGCTGCTATTAGAACTCCTCTGAAATCTCGGAGTCCCCCTCGCTCCCTGAACGGTAAGGCTCAAATAAATACGGCTGCAGACCTACATTATAACCAGCTGTTTCTTGTTCATCACTCGAACTAACTTCAGCTTCCCAAACTGAAGACAGATGGACATACAGAGAGTATTTATATTTCCATCTCTTTGCTGAGTGACAAAGGGCAAAAACACAACAATCTGAGTAAAGTCAGAGACATCAGGTGTATTTATACATTTAAAAAACTCACCAGTCCCCACCTTCTGTTGTAAACAATTACTGAAAACGTACTCAAATTAAGACCAAGGCTGAGAAGGATCACAGACACAGGTAATCAGTTAAGTGAGTTTATTTACAGTGCTGGGGTAAAGGAAGTCAGGGTTCCTGGAAGGAAAGGGGGAAAAAGATTAATGATGATGTTTGGGGAATATTGCAGTTTTAGTGTTTAATTAAGTCTCTCTCTTACAGAAGGAACTTGGAGGAGGCAGACCAGAGGGAGGAGGTGAGTGTCCATCAGGTGAGTAATTCCTTGTATTTATCCAAGAGTCCCAAGTAGTGTCTTGCAGGTGGCAGCTGGTGGAGGAGTGTCAGGCTGGAGGACAGAGTTTTCTCAGAGAAGGAGTCCAGTTTGGAGGCAGCTTGTCCAGTTTGGGTTCCAGAGGTGAGTCACAGATTTGTCCAAGGTGACTGAATGATTCAGCAAAGACTGGAACCTCCACCAAGGCTTAAATAGCAGCTGGACTCGTTAACCGGATTGGCAACAGCTGGTTACCCAGGAACTCCCATCTCCAACACTCAGCAACTGCAAGGTGAGTTCTCACATACACACAAACACAAACCCAACAGTACCCCCCCCTCAAACATCGCCTCCAGGCGATCAAAGGCGCTTGTCAGGATGTCTCACAAAAAAGTCAGTGATGAGACCAGGATCCAAGATGAAGGACCTGGGAATCCAAGATCTCTCCTCGGGGCCGTAACCCTCCCAATCAACCAAAAACTGATGTCCACGACCCCGTCTCCGAACATCCAGGAGTCGACGAACGGTGAACACAGTCTGATCATCAACCACACGAGGGGGTGGACGATCGAGGTCGGAAGGATTCAAAGGATCCTCCACATAGGGCTTGAGTTGGGACACGTGGAAGGTGGGATGAACACGCATAGAGCGAGGGAGCCGAAGTTTAACAGCAGAGGGGTTAACAATTTTGACAACAGGAAAAGGTCCAATAAACCGAGGTCCCAGTTTTCTGGAGGTGTCCTTGAGGGAGATGTTCTGAGTGGAGAGCCATACCTTCTGTCCCACAGCGTACAGAGGAGCCGGAATACGGCGACGATCAGCCCACCTCCTGGTTTGTTCACGGGACCGAAGAAGAGCCTCCTTGGTCTGCCTCCAGATGCGTCTGCAACGTCGTAGGTGGTACTGGACAGAGGGGACAGACACGTCAACCTCCTGGTGGGGAAACAGTGGAGGCAGGTAACCCAGAGATGCTTCAAAAGGAGAGAGGCCCGTAGCCGAGGACGTGTGAGTATTATGGGCATACTCAACCCAGGGGAGAAGAGAGGACCAATCAGCAGGGTTATTGTCAATGACACAGCGAATAGAGGACTCAAGTTCTTGGTTGCATCTTTCAGACTGACCGTTGGTTTGGGGATGATAACCAGAAGACAAGCTCACCGAGGCACCAAGGGCTTGACAGAAAGCCTTCCAAACTTGAGACACAAATTGGGGACCACGATCCGAGACGATGTCACAAGGAATGCCGTGAAGTCGAAAGACATGCTGGACCATGAGGTGAGCGGTCTCCAGAGCAGAGGGGAGTTTAGTTAATGGAACAAAATGTGCAGCTTTAGAGAATCTGTCAACAATGGTAAGGATGACGGTGTTACCTTCAGAAGGGGGTAAACCCGTCACGAAGTCCAGAGCAATGTGGGACCAAGGACGACCAGGAACAGCAAGGGGCCTGAGGAAACCCGCAGGAGGTTGATGGGTGCTTTTATTTCGAGCACAAACGGCACATGCAGCGACAAAACGCTTGACATCACGGGGAAGGGTAGGCCACCAGAAGTGCCGTTTGGTGAAGGAAGTCATGCGATTGACACCAGGATGGCAGGAGAACTTCGAACAGTGAACCCATTGCAGGACCTGGCTGACCACAGACACGGGAACAAACAAACGATTAGGTGGACCAGTACCAGGATCAGGTTCAGTCTGTTGAGCTTGAATGATGTCCCTCTCGATCCCCCAGGAGGTGGCACCAACAACACAGGTGCGAGGGAGAATGGCCTCAGTGGTCTCGGCGGAATCTGTAGACGAGAATTGTCTGGACAGGGCATCAGGCTTAACATTCTTGGACCCAGGGCGATAAGTGATAGAAAAATTGAACCTGGTGAAAAACAGGGACCACCTAGCCTGTCTCGGGTTCAGTCGTTTGGCACTCCGTAGATAAGAAAGGTTCTTATGGTCGGTGAGAACAATAAAAGGCAGGTTGGACCCCTCTAACCAATGCCTCCATTCCTCGAGAGCCAATTTGATGGCCAACAATTCCCGATTTCCCACGTCGTAGTTGGCCTCAGAAGGAGAAAGGCGGCGAGAAAAAAATGCACAAGGGTGGACCTTGCCATCAACAGGGGACCTCTGCGAGAGAACAGCACCCACGCCGGTGTCCGAGGCGTCAACCTCAACAATGAACTGCAAACTGGTGTCAGGATGGGTTAGAACAGGGGCAGAGGAAAAAAGTCCCTTGAGTTTGATGAAGGCCTCTTCAGCCTCCCTGTTCCAAGAGAAAATACGGAGAGAAGAGGTGAGTTTGGTTAATGGACACACAACTTGACTGAAGTTCCTGATGAAACGGCGATAAAAGTTGGCGAAGCCCAGGAAGCGTTGGAGTTGTTTGCGGTTCAGAGGAGTGGGCCAGTCCATCACAGCCTTGACCTTCTCCGAGTCCGTCCAGACCTGTCCACTCTTAAACACAAATCCCAAAAAGGCAACAGAGGGCACACTGAACTCACACTTCTCAGCTTTGACGAAGAGTTGGTTCTCAAGCAGCCGCTGGAGAACAGCCCGAACATGTTGTGTGTGTTGTTGAGGGTCCTTGGAGAAGATCAGGATGTCGTCCAGGTAAACGAAGACAAACTGAGACAAAAAATCCCTCAGTACATCGTTGACCAAGGCCTGAAACACAGCAGGAGCATTTGACAACCCAAAAGGCATCACTAGATATTCAAAATGTCCAAAAGGGGTTCTGAAGGCAGTCTTCCATTCGTCCCCTTCTTTCATACGAACCAGGTGATAAGCGTTCCGGAGGTCAAGCTTAGTGAAAATAGAAGCCTCCCTGAGTTGCTCGTAAATGGACTCGATAAGAGGTAGAGGATATTTATTCTTAATGGTGATCTGGTTCAGTTCTCTGTAATCTATACAAGGCCGTAACGTTTTATCCTTCTTGGCGACGAAGAAAAACCCAGCTCCAACTGGGGACGTCGAAGGACGAATAATGCCTGAGGATAAAGATGCGTCAATATATTCCCTCATAGTTTGCTTCTCAGGACCAGAGAGATTATACAGACGGCAGGAAGGTAAGGGAGCACCAGGTAGTAAATCTATGGAACAGTCATATGGCCTGTGGGGAGGTAATGAGAGAGCTCGGGATTTGCTGAACACCGGGGCCAGGTCATGGTAACTGGTTGGAATAGATGACAAATCCACCACCTCATCTTCATAACAAGGCGGAGGAGAGGAGGAGATTGCAGATTTAAGGCAGTTGGAGGAACAATAATGACTCCATGAAACTATCTGGTTATGAGACCAGTCAATTTGAGGGTTATGTTTTCTGAGCCAGGGAAATCCTAATATAACTTGAGGGGTCTCTGAATGAAAAACAAAAAATTCACTCTGTTCATGATGGTTGCCAGATACAATGATTTTTAAAGAGGTGATCTTATGGGAAATAGTGGAAATGGACTGACCGGTGAGCGCTGTCATAGAGAGGGGTTGATGTAAACTGTCCAGAGGGATAGAAAGTTGTTCCACCACACAGTCACTGACTAGATTCTGTTCAGCTCCAGAATCAATTAAAGCCTGCACGGGGAGATTAATGTTATTGTAACAAACTGCAGATTGAAGAGTCAGACGGTTCTCAGGAGAAATGTTTGAAGCGCCCACCAGTATCTCCTGTTTTACTGGTGAGAATGGCCTTTTAAACGAAGAGAACATGTAGCAATGAAGTGCCCCTTCTTCCCACAATATAAGCATTCTTTAGCTGAAAGACGCTTCTGTCTCTCCTCAGGGGTGAGGCGGGTACGTCCAATTAACATAGGCTCTGATGAATCAGGTTCATTCACAGGATTACATATTGGACTGCGGCTTACCGGATCCGGAAGTGGAGTCACGGAAGTGGAAGGACCCTGGGATTTGTAGTCCAACAATCCCCGATATTCTCTGTGGCGATCGTCAATGCGGATGGATAAATCAATTAGATCGTTTAAGTTGTCAGGTTCATTCACAAGGGCCAACTGATTCTTAATGTGATCATTGAGGGCATTGACGAATACTCCCCGTAGAGCGAGGTCCTCCCATCCGGCCTGTCTGGCCACAATCCGGAAGTGGAGAGCGAAGTCCGCCGCAGATTGGTTCCCCTGGCGTAGCGCCATTAGCCTCTTGGAAGCTGTCTCCTGGTGCAGCGGTCGCTCGAAAACTCTCTGAAAGTCGTTGTAAAAAGTGGAAAAGGTACAGTCACTTACAGAAATGGAACCAAAGTAAGCATCAGCCCACCTTAAGGCCTCTCCTTGTAGGGCGGAAACTATGTAGGATATGCGGGACGAGTCGGAGGAATAGGTTCGTGGAGCTCTGCTAAAGGCTAGATTACATTGTAGCATAAACCCACCAAAATGTTCAGTTTTACCAGAAAATAGTTGACTGGGTTTCATCTCGGGCTCACGCACAGAGTATTGGGTTGGTGGCTCTGGGGATTGTGCAGCAGAGGCAGTGTTGGTAATTCCGGTGTGGGAAGGAGGAGATCTCTGCTCTCCCAGCTTGTGGACCATTCCACCCAGTTTAGTCAAGTTCTCTGAGATAGTTTGTTGTTGGCTCTGAATCTGTTGAAACATGTTTTGGGTTGCAGTTAGTCGTTGTTCTTGGGAAAGAATAGCTTCTCTTAATTGATCCATCTCAGTCTGGTCGTGAGTACTCATGTTATGGCTGAATCATTCTGTTGTAAACAATTACTGAAAACGTACTCAAATTCAGACCAAGGCTGAGAAGGATCACAGACACAGGTAATCAGTTAAGTGAGTTTATTTACAGTGCTGGGGTAAAGGAAGTCAGGGTTCCTGGAAGGAAAGGGGGAAAAAGATTAATGATGATGTTTGGGGAATATTGCAGTTTTAGTGTTTAATTAAGTCTCTCTCTTACAGAAGGAACTTGGAGGAGGCAGACCAGAGGGAGGAGGTGAGTGTCCATCAGGTGAGTAATTCCTTGTATTTATCCAAGAGTCCCAAGTAGTGTCTTGCAGGTGGCAGCTGGTGGAGGAGTGTCAGGCTGGAGGACAGAGTTTTCTCAGAGAAGGAGTCCAGTTTGGAGGCAGCTTGTCCAGTTTGGGTTCCAGAGGTGAGTCACAGATTTGTCCAAGGTGACTGAATGATTCAGCAAAGACTGGAACCTCCACCAAGGCTTAAATAGCAGCTGGACTCGTTAACCGGATTGGCAACAGCTGGTTACCCAGGAACTCCCATCTCCAACACTCAGCAACTGCAAGGTGAGTTCTCACATACACACAAACACAAACCCAACACCTACGAGGACATTGACCTACGAGGTTCTGGATTTACGAGGTTATCATATTTAATAAAAATATGAAATAAAAAAAATAATAACATTAAAAAATGTGTTTAAATGTTCTTAATTTCATGTGTACAGCACTTTGTTGCAGCTGTGGTTGTTTTAAATGGCTTTATAAATAAAGTATAATTATTTTTATTATGTTTTATTACAATTTGAAGCGTATTTGCGCGACTTCCGGCCGTTTCCGGAAATGCATCCGTGTCCGCCATTTTACGGTCCCCAAGTGTGGTCAAGTGAGGTCCGCCATTATCGGCACTCGGCAGCCGGCTTTGGATGACTGTTTCTCCCATAAGAGGATGCCTCATAGGATAAATTAGCTGGAAACACTCGGTGAACTCTGTGGACGTCTCAGGCCCGGAGCAGCAGCCGCGGATCGCTCCGTGGTCGCTCCCACTACGCCGCCCGACATGCTATCGAGTGCAGCTTATCAAGCTAAGCTAAGCGGAGCTAAGCGGAGCTAAGCGGAGCTAAGCGGAGCTAAGCGGACGGGGACACCAAGCCGACAGGCCGCGGAGAGGCCATTTGCGGCCGGGAGCTCGCCTCAATGTCCACCTTGCAGCCTAAGATGTCGGGGGACACAGAGCTAACGCGGAGAAACAGCGAGCGCTGACATCCTTTTGATGAACTAACAATTTAACGAGTGCAGCTAACGTGGAGCTAACAACAGCTAACGAGTGCAGCAGGCAGCTCGTTTGGATGGATGGTCGAACACCGCGGAGAAACAGCTTTCGGTAAGTTTATTAAATCTTTTTCTGGCTCCAAATGTATGAAGTTAGCATACTAACGGTCCTTCCTGTAAACAGTTTGGACTGCGTGGTAATGCAGAAAGCTGGGGAGCTCGGACGTAACACAGCGGAGCTAACAGACGAGAGAAGCTGCAGCTCAAAGTAAGAAATTAATTTTTTATATTTTTTATAAATGTTTTAAAGTGTTTTAAAGTGTTAGGATAGTTGAAATGCTTGGTAACTGTTCATTACTGCACATGTACGTGTTCAGTGGCGGCTCGTGCGGTAGCCTATATAGGTATATATACAGGTAGTCCCCGATTTACGAGATTTTCGTCTTACGAGATAGTCGTAGTAACGGAACTCGCTCATAAGTCGGGGATTACCTGTAATTTTCTAGCACTTAAACTCATCCATCCATCCAATATCTTTTACCCGCTTCCTCCTTTCCAGGTCACGGGGGTCACTGGTACACCTTGGACATGTCGCACGTCCATCACAGGAAGCTTTTAGACCCTTGAGCCTTGAAGCGCACCCATGTTTACTTCCTGTTCCTACTCTGCTGCTACAACCAGCGCTCTGACCGGGACTTGGAGCTCTTCAGATTCCCTCCATCTCCAGGAAAGCTAAATTAGTCTGTTCTTTGTCAAACATAATTGAGAAGACACTTGATCATAATCTGCTACAAATCTTTCATTTGACTGCCGGAAAGGAGAAGAAAAAAAAACAGAACAGGAAGAAGAAGGGAAAATAGACAACAGTGATTTATTACTTGTAGAATCTGATCACAATCGTGAGATGGGAGCTTTAAGGTCACCATTTTTTTTATCACCCCGATTCCCCTTTGAGCAACATGAGGTTTGTGTTAATAGGCTGGCAGTGTGCTGTCCCAACACTCATTAACCCCGCTGCAGTCAGAGGAGCATTATTCGTTGCCATAGCGAGCTGGTAAGCTGCTCTAAAAAAGGAGAGTGGCAAGAGACAAACAAAAACGTGGCCCTGGGCTGTTAATGAAAAGTGCTTTAAAAATTAAATTCATTATTATTTATTATTAAAAACTCGATGAGCCAGATGAGCACGCTCAGATAAATCCACCCTCACACAGGTGGAGGCATGAAATGATCAGTCATCAGCCTTTGCACTCACGCTCCACTAAAGAGGGGTTTTCAGCTGCTGCTGTTGCTCTTCAGACAACGAAACACTAAACTGACGCTCGGCCCTTTTCCGCACGGAACAATCCCAGCACCATCACTGTCATTTCTTTGTTGTCCGTCTGGAAACGATACATTAAGAGGCAATTTCCTGCCAATTTTCCTCTGGTTTGAGCCACAAAGACAAAGACAGCAATCAATGGTGCACAAATTGTTGATGATTATGTGAGCAGACAATCTCAGTCAAGTGTGTGCATACAAATGCATCCAAAGCCTTTTAGACAGACAAAAGTTGACGAAATGTTATGAATTATTATAAAATTCACACAGCAGGGATGTTTGTGATGATCTAAGAAGGTAAATTCTTGGTTATAACTTTATTTTCCCGCACAGCAACCAAAAGGGCTGCTCGTCAACAACCCACACCATCACATCAGCTGCATTGACCGGGTGGCATTGAGCTCTTTGGTAAATGTTGCTTTTAAGCTAACCTCCATCTCAGTCTCCATTAACAGACGCTGCAAGAACTTTAAGAATCCACAAATATCTGCATGTCTGTGTTTTTAACAGTAATTTGTGCACTCTGGTTAAACCTTACAGTTTCTGTGGACACCCATGGAATTGGTTTTTGTGATGCTTTGATTAAAAGTTCTTGGTAGTTTTAGCATTGGGTGAATTGAATAGACAACTCTTTTTCTACTTGGGTTCATTTTTTTGTCCGTTCAGGTTCCAGATTATCTATAAAGTCTCTGGATTCAGCCAGGAACCTCCTTAAAGTATTTTCTCAATGAGAATGCCTGATGCCCTAGCATGTTGGCGTCTCTTTTTTCTGTAGCAGGTTGTGTGCGTGTGTCAGACTGTGTTCATCTCAATCACCATCGTAGTCAGGTTGCAGAGGCAACAGATCCAGGAGAAAAACCCAGACATCCCTCTCCTCAATGATACTTTCAAGCTCCTCCTGGGTGACCCCAAGGTGTTCCCAGGTCCGAGAAGAAGCCCCAGGGTCTCTTCCCAGGGAGACATGCCTGATAAATCTCCAAAGGGAGACGTCCAGGAGGCATCCTCATCAGATGAACCACCTCAACTGACTCCTTTCAATGAAGAGCAGCAGCAGCTCTACTCAGAGCCCGGATGTCGGAGCTCCTCACTTCATATCTGAGGCTGAGTCGGGACACCTTACGAAGGAAGCTCAGTGTTTGGATCCAGGAACTTGTTCTTTCTGTCATGATCCAAACTGTAATACCACAAGTGAGCACTGGACAGAGCAGTAAATCCAGAACCAGCAAAGTTGTCAGGTCCTCTGGACAAGTTTCTTTTTTGTTGAAACATTTCGTCTTTCATCCAAAGGACTTCATCAGTTCAATGAGCCACAACAAACTCAGTCCCACAAGCAGCACACTCACATAATGGGCCAACCAATTGCCTCAGTGGTTGCCTCAAAGAAGTCGAAGGGGGAGAGGGCGGACTCCAGAAACCACTTTATCACCATCAAAGTGTTTGAAAAAAGGCATTTACCTGAATGACCCCCCCTCCGCGGCAATGCGTCCCAGCTATAAAACACTCGGGCAGCTGCAGCATCTTTCCAAGCCAGTCCAACATCACGGTCTCCAGCTCGGTGCAGGCTGGGCTGGCAGCCTGGAACCACAACAAGCCACATTAAGACAAACACCTCCGTTTGATACAAGTCAAATGCTCAGCTTTAAAGAAAAGGCTAAATACAGGTAGAGCGGTGTGTTTGTGTGTTCGTTACCCAGGAAAATCCAATGCTGCCAATGGCACTGCACAACATGTCAGCCAGCATGGCCGGGTAAGATGAAGCTGCTGGAAAGTAAGCAAAGAACCTGGGACTGTGCCAGTGGGTGATCTGGGAACAATAAAATCATAAAAATCTGTAAACTAAATCTATTCCTCAATGGTGGGGTTTCAGGAAAAGTCAAACTGATAAACTGCAATATTTTTTTTTCTAATATTAGGATAAAAGAGCTTCATGGGCAGGGAATCGTGAATATCTTCAAGAATCATCCAATAAACATTACAACTGTGCTTCAAACCCAAAACTTTACTGATAAAATTACTTTTTACACATTTCAATTTTTTATTTTGTCAAGATCAAATGTGTCCATTAGTGTTTAGTCATCTTACATTTAAATTAGTGTGTGATTAAATCATTTTCAAACATAAAAATTACAGCATGCTCATTATTTGACTTTTTTAAATTAAACTTGGGAAATTTCAGCCATTGTCAGATTAATGTATGAAGTAAAACAGCACGGCTGTTTAGATTACATTTCTGACCAAGGATTACGCATTAATATTGTATTATTCATTTAAACTATTCAACCTAAAGGAAACAAAAATGTATTTTTAACAGCTGGACTTCTAAACAAACTGATCTAAAAGAAGAATCAGACAAGATAAATGCCTAAAGGTACTGTATATACAGTATATATACCGGTGTATATATATATATATATTATTTTTTTATTTATTATTAAAATACATGTTTTTATAAACCAAAGCATGTTACTAATGATGAAACATCTATTTTTCTATGATTTGTCTAAAAGATTTTTTTCTAAAAGAAAAATTTAAAGGTGCATTTTTGCAGATGGCAGGTGGATTTACTCCTCACCCCCGGCATTATGACTCTCTCCACATCCTGCATGATTTCCTCAAACCCCTCAGGCTCCAGGGGGGCCTCGGTAGGGATTAAATGATGAAGGTATCCCGGCTCCACGTCCGGGTAAACGGGTCGCTCCTCTATCTTTTCCAAGTAGTCAGCCATGTAGTCCACCATCTCTTTGCCTCTACGTCGAAACTCTGCAGCATCCATGACTGGGCTGGAAAACAACACGGAAATCTGGTTTTCAAGGTTGCTGAAGGATGTGAATTGCNTATTATATATGAATGTTATAATATAATGCGATACAATAAATAAGACTGACAATAAATAAGACTGACTTAGTATTAAGTATTAGAGTACATAAGTACATAAGTATTAGACATATGATTATTTTATTATTAACCTTGTGGTGCCCAGCCCACTAAACACAGGGATAACAGTTAAATTTGTGCTTTTTATCTGTAGAACAAGAGAGTTTGCAGGCTGTCATAACACTGACCATCATTATTTAACATGAGCATTATTGAGCATGCATAATCAGAGTACTTCCATGGCACATTTTTATCTGTATAAATACTTAATAATTCAATGTTAATAGGAGCTAGTTACTTGCAAAGGGCTTTGTTTTCATTCTCCAGATCAATACAGAGTTAAGAAATAGTATAACACCACCAGTGACATTTATTTAGTATATAAAATTATTAATATTTGATAATTTTTTATGAGCAAATTTAAATAAATGTAGCCATCAGAGTCAATAACCAGGCAGCTAGCGCTAGCATGCTAACAAACAAACAAAGAAAAAAACAAACTCATCACTTCCCATTTGCAGTCAGCTGAAGGCTTTTTTCACAGAGCCATCTAATATCTGAGAGGCATATCAGTCAGAAATGCAAATAGATATTAAATAAAGGGCTTTAAATTAGTTAAAACGTACCTGATCAAGCCTGCTTGAGTCACTGCACAGCTCTGTAATCCCAGACAAAAAAAAAAAAAACTGGACCGGAAGTACATTGTTCTGTACGTTCAGCTCACGTTGGACTGTCCAGGGCGTACAAAACAGCGCCCTGAAGAGACCCATTGTATCGTAACGTGGGGCATCAGTATGCATGCGCCAGCTATAATTAGAGTCAATGGATCAGATAAGAGATAAGAAGAAAAAGGGTAGCATGCCCTCTCCGGGTCTGGGAGGAGGTCCTGCCCCAAGTGGAGGAATATAAGTATCTCGGGATCTTGTTCACAAATGAGGGAAAACTGGAGCGTGAGATCGATAGGCGGATAGGTGCAGCGTCCGCAGTGAAGCGGGCGCTGTACCGGTCTGTCGTGGTGAAGAGAGAGCTGAGTCAAAAGGCAAAGCTCTCAATTTACCGATCGATCTACGTTCCCACCCTCATCTATGGTCATGAGCTTTGGGTTATGACCGAAAGAACAAGATCTCGGATACAAGCGGCTGAAATGAGTTTTCTCCGCAGGGTGGCTGGACTCTCCCTTAGAGATAGGGTGAGAAGCTCAGTCATCCGGGAGGGACTCGGAGTAGAGCCGCTGCTTCTCCACATCGAGAGGAGCCAGTTGAGGTGGCTCGGGCATCTGGTTAGGATGCCTCCTGGACGCCTCCCTGGTGAGGTGTTCCGGGCATGTCCCACCGGGAGGAGACCCAGAGGAAGACCCAGGACACGCTGGAGGGACTATGTTTCTCGGCTGGCCTGGGAACGCCTTGGGATTCCCCCGGAGGAGCTGCTCCAAGTGGCTGGGGAGAGGGAAGTCTGGGCCTCCCTACTTAGGTTGCTACCCCCGCGACCCGACCCCGGATAAGCGGAAGAAGATGGATGGATGGATGGATGGATCAGATAAGAGCGTCCCAAACAGGAAATACGTCACCAATCAGAAAAACGTTTTTTGAAACAAACAATATAACTCACCATTGCTCATAAAATATTTATCCTACACAACTAAAAACATATATGCATATATTTCGAAATATTTTAATGTTATTATTTCATTTTTATTATTATTATTTTAAAAGTATTCAATTGTAAACTGGTCAGAACTTCCGGTGGGCGGCACCCTGGCGCCCTCTAGTGGCGGCCACCCCTGTGCCTCAGTGTGAGCATCCTGAATTTGTATGTTTTTATCCTTCTGTTCGGGCTTCTGAGATCCAGTATAGGCCTTAAGCCCTGGTCTCGTTTTGGCACAATGAAGTACTTGCTGTAATGGCCTTTGTGTACATTGTGGGTTGGAACAACATTTATTACTCCTTTCTCTGGCATTGTGGAGATTTCTTCCCTTAAAACATGGGCACAGTTTGGGTTTATGTTGAACATCAGCACTCCCATGAAAGGGGGTGGCCGCTTGTGGAACTGTAGCCGGAGGCCCCGACACACGGTTGACATGACCCACGTGTTTGGATGACATGCCCTCCAGGCCTGAGCGTGTGTGCTGAGCCTGGAAGGCATGTGTATTCTGGGTTGTTTTTGTGTCGAGGATGTGGGAAGGGGAGCCGTGACCCCCACCCGCTCGCCCTTCGACGAGCTGACCTGTCCGCCAACGGTTGCCAGGAAGTTTGCCTGTGGCAGACAGACTCCTGACGTCCCGCTGAGGCTCATTGTCTTGCCTGACACCGTGTGTTTCACGAGGGAGGAGGGGTGATTGCCCTCTCCCTTTATCGAGACTGTTTTCATAAAAATGGTGCTGTGTTTTTTTTTTTTAGTCAAGACACAGGGTAGGATGTGCTTTTGAAACTTTATTTTCGTGTTTTAAAGAACAAATCGTCTTTTTTACACACACAGCAGAAACATGTTTTGTGCACACACAAATGTCACCAGCTTTTTGCTACATTTCACACATAAAGTCTGGATTTAAAAGTCTGGGTTCCCGTACCACATGGGCGAGCGAACCTGTAAAACTGCGAAGTGGTCCCGTTTCGTTAGGCCAACTTCTGCCTTCGGTCCCGGTTCGTCGAGGAAGACCTCGGTGGAACCGCTTGGCGAGGAAGGAACCTGTTCCTGGCCCAAGCCTGGCCAGCCTGAGGCGGTCCTGCTGCGGGTCTCGGCCGTTACTCCCCATCGAACGCTGCACTGGAAAAAATGCCCCTCTAAAAATAAGAAAAAAAAAATGTAAAATAAGATTTTTTTGCTTGAAATAAGCAAAAAAATCTGCCAATGGAACAAGTGAAAATTCACTTGACAAGATTCTTAAAATAAGACATTTTGTTCAAGTCAAACAAGATATGCGGAATCTTGAAACTAGCTATAAAAATCTAGTTTTGAGCAATATTTTACTACAATTGTGAGTTTTTCTTGTCTTATAATAAGATTCTGATGCTCAAAAGAAGTACACTGGAGAAAAGTCTACTCTGAAAACAAGTTTAAAACAACTTAAAATTAGGTTTTTTTTGGATTGAAATAAGCAAAAAGATCTGGTAACAAGTGAAAACAAGATATGCGGAATCTTGAAACTAGCTACAAAAATCTAGTTTTGAGCAATATTTTACTACAATTGTGAGCTTTTCTTGTCTTATAATAAGATTCTGATGCTCAAAAGTAGTACACTGGAGAAAAGTCTACTCTGAAAACAAGTTTAAAACAACTTAAAATTAGGTTTTTTTGGATTGAAATAAGCAAAAAGATCTGGTAACAAGTGAAAACAAGATATGCGGAATCTTGAAACTAGCTACAAAAATCTAGTTTTGAGCAATATTTTACTACAATTGTGAGCTTTTCTTGTCTTATAATAAGATTCTGATGCTCAAAAGTAGTACACTGGAGAAAAGTCTACTCTGAAAACAAGTTTAAAACAACTTAAAATTAGATTTTTTTTTGACTGAAATAAGCAAAAAGATCTTCCAACAAGTGAAAATTGTCTTGACACGATTTCTAAAAATAAGACATTTTATCTTTTTACAAGATAAACAATCTTAAACCTAGCTGCAAAAAATCTCATTCTTAGCAATATTTTACTACAATTGAGCGTGTGATGCTTAAAATTAGTATACATCCCTAAAACTTTTACTCATTTTTAGTTCTACAGATGTTTCAAATGTTTCTCCAACCCGTTATCAAATTTAACCAACAAACGTAATAATACATGTCTTGTCAAAACCTTCAAACATTTTCTGTAATGACAAAAAATGAAAGGTATTCTTTAACTTCAACACATTTATTTTATCACAATGGTTTCAGCAGCAATGCAACAACTACTACTCCCAATTACAACTGTAGTTAACACTTGATTATATTTTTTTAAAATAATATAAAACACCTTCAACAAAATAAAAACAATTTTTGCTATGAAAAATGGAGAGTATACTACTGGGCACCATGAAAAATGAGGGAGCCACTACAACTTCAAATGTTTAAACATAAAATGTCTTTGGGAAATGTTGTGATAGGCACATCTCCTACCGTGAGCAGGCAGTTGGACGAACACACAATCAGAATTGGACAGGAGAGGGAGAGTTTTCCTGGGGGCTTTGAGGTCCTGTTTTTCCTGAAACACAAAGACATATTTCTGTTGGCATGATGAATCATATTTTAAGATTGTGGAATATAAGCCAGATAAATAAATAAAATAAAGAGAGAACCTGTAAAACTATCATGTTAAATCAGGGTATATGCAGAAATTCTAGAGTTGAATTTAATACCTTTTAATACCTTTTTAATACCATCAAAATATTTTTTAATACCATCACGGCACCGAGCTGTAACCGTAGCGGCAACCTGTTGTATTTCAGTTCCATGCAACTAATTGTAAAGTGATAAGATTACTGTCATTTTCTTCCTAAGCTTTGGTAGTAAATGTATTTTTATAACAATTACTGGATACAGTACATCAATTTGCTTCTTGCCTCAATAAAAGCACTGACCTATTTGTTATTTAAATCTAACCCAAGAGAAAAAGTTTAATTGTTCCCACACATAACATATCTCTAATGGCAAACAAAAACTGTAAACTTGAAAACAGAACAGTTTAGTTAAAGTAATTCAACACTGAACACATGCATAATTCAAAAAAAGAGGGAGAAAAATAATAACTACTGTATTTTTCATCCTGTAAGTTGCAGTTTTTTGCATAATTTACATGCCTTGCAACTTATAGGACGAAGTGACATATTTATAGATTTTTTCCCCCCATATTTATAAACCATTTGACTGAAATATGGCCGTTTCCATTCATTCTGACTGAAAAAAAAAACCTGCAGTTCCTGATGGCCCCATAGGGTATGGCATGCTGTTGGCTGTTGTATCATGTAATAGGAAAACGTGCCTTTAATGACAAATTAAAAAAAGTTCAAGACAAAAACAACTGGTCTTTATTTATTATACTATTATACTATACTTTGTTTTTTTTATTGCACTTTTTAGAATTCACCATGTCCTGGATGACTGAGAATCTTCACTAGCTATTAATGACCCAATCGGCCTGCCATACTCTCCCCACCTCTCTGCTCACTGCTTCAATCCAGCAGCAAGCTGCACCACGGTGGCGAAATGCAGCTAATTTGACCATTAAAGTGCATTTATTAAGAAAATGATAGACAGAAACACATCTCTGCTATAATTTCGAGCTAACAAATAATTGTTTAGGTATTTTTCTTGTTAAATGACGGCGAAACGAGCCGCGCTCCTTTTTCCTGTTTTCACCGCTGAGCGATCACGGTGCACACAGGCAGCGACACTTTAAAAAAATAAATAAAGCCGAATTAACCATTAAAGTACATTTATTAAGAAAACGTTAGACTGACACACACCTTTTGCTATAATTTCGAGCTAACAAACAATTGTTTAGGTAAATTTCTTGTTAAATGTCGGAGGATAAAGTCGCGCTCCTCTTTCCTGTTTCTTTTTACAGACATGATCAGCCTCGGCCAGCTGTAGGTGCGCGCGCACACTGACTGACGATATGACGTCTTTGTTTTAGCTAAGGTCCTACTTGGAACATAAAATTAAAAAAGATAAATAAATTCACAGACCTTTTTTAAGACGCCAGAAAGGGAAAAATATAGTTGTGTAGGTTTTAAAAAATTTAATACCTCGTCAGATGACGTTTATTACTTTTTAATACTTTTTAATGGCCTTAATTTGTGTTAATTTCATTTACTACCTTTTACTACCTTTTACAACCCCGCGGATACCCTGTAAATATGACGCGGTTGAAAATTTGGGTGCACTAACTGTGCTGGTGAACCAAAAAAAAGTTTAGAAACACCAGTGCAATCAGTGCAAGAAGTTAGTGTAGAACCATGGGAAAAAAATGTATCAATTAAAAAAATGATTTTGAGTAAGATATTTCCAGCAACCTGCAAAGATTTTGTTTCTTTCCACCTTGAAAACTTTAATATCCAAATACTATGTTAGGTTTATTCTTTAAAAAATAATAACACCAATTTCTCATTAACATTCAAATAATAATGCATTATTGTAATTAAAAAGATAAATTAATCTACATTTCTGGAAATGTTTGAATTATCAGAATAATCCAGGTTATCAATATTATACTTTTGATAACAATTTACCTTTGTCCACGAGAGGAAGACCTCGACCTCCAACGCCGCCTCTGAGAAAGGGACTGTCTTGGCCAGGTCTGACTGATCTGTTTAAAGCATGCAACAGCAAAATTGGTACACATCGCATCGTGAGTTAGATGAATTGTTACATCTCTAATTTTGATCATATTTAAATTAAATACCTTTGATCATTAGAAAGAGACTCAGAGGGACTCCTGCTACCATTGCATCCCAAGATTTGAGATTGAGTGCTTGAAGGGATGTCCATCGGGGTTCTTTCTGCATTTTAGAGGGTTTAAACATAAGTGTTAATATGTCAAAAATGTAAATTACTTTACACAAGGTTTCCAAGTACCCCAAGATGATAGTTGTGCAATATTTACCTGACTGTGCATTCATCCTTTTAGGAGGAGTTGGAAGAGCAAAGTCATCTATAATAAAACAGTCAACAGTAAAGCCTAAATGTTTTATAAATAGAAACATTAAATTTTAAAATAAGAAGTGAAAACAGTCAATCATTTTTAAACATATTTCAAATTAACCTGTCTAATTTTTTCAAAAATGTAAAAAATTACTTTTTTACAGGGTTACAGTACTTTCAGATCAAAATGGATGGCTGGGTTAGGTTTGGAGACAACTCACCACTGAAGGCGACTTGGATCGTGTTTTTCCAAATCTGTGGAAAAGAGCAAGGAGAGGAATGTGAAATCTCAACCTTATTTTAAAAGTTTGTGGATGGAAAGTATGTCAATATACCACATTCACCAACAGAGACATTGAACATTCTTGTTTAGACAAATACCCATGAAGCAGGTGTGTTTGGGGCCTCTGCACATTCTCCATCAGCAGTAGATTAATACCCCTCTGCTTAGTTCATGTAACATTAACATTTATCTTTGTGTGACCACAGCCAATGCTGACAGATATAAGAGGGGGAAATGTTTTTTTTAAGCACATGATTAAAAAAAGTCATTAATGATGGGCAGTACATGTATAGGGGATAAGTTTTATCGTTTAATGTTAAACATATTTCTGAGACATTTTAGGCTTAGTGGCTGAAGAGTTATGACACTGTTTTATACACCGTTTACTGATTTTATATGCTCAGGAAATGTTACTGTTTGATTAAACTATTCTCTCTGGACTTTAGACAAACACGAATTACATGGTTTACTAGTTTATTTAGCTTAGGAGCCCATTTTTCATATAATCATAACTTAATCAAGTGGGTGAAAATTATATTTAAAAAAAAAATTATTCATTCATTCATTCATTCAACCTTTATTTATCATGCTAACGGAGCGCGCGCACACATTTAAGCATGTAAAGTAGTGTACTGTAATGTTAAACATTGCTATTCACATTTACAGAATAAATAAAAATATATTTTCTTACTTTGAGATGGTCAAAGCCGACATCTTAGGTTGCCATGCGTTGATTGTTTTCGGGCCGAGCAGCGCGGGCCACCGCAGCTGCTCCAGGCCTGTGTTAGCTAGCTGGCTAGCTTCTGCTAGCCAAGCCATGAGCTAGTGTTGGAGCGGCGGCGCGATCAATCTGCAGCTTCTGCTGCTCCAGCCGCTGCTCCAGCCTGAGACGTCCACAGAGCTATTCCAGCTAGTAATTAATCCACATGATGCGATCCTGGTCACCAGTGTTCAAAAGGCCGGCTCCCGTGTTAGCTCCAGTGTTAGCTCTGGAGCTAGCCAGGCCGGAGGTGTAGCCAGGCCGGCCGGA